>RJWJ010031010.1:0-19517 GCA_004363605.1 Indri indri | reverse complement strand
CTCTCACGATACAGCATGGCAATTGTCCTGAAGCCGATAGAGGTATGTACACGTTACTGCTAGAGCAGAGTAGGGGGAACTCATTCGTCTTAGGGAATAAAGTGTGCCTGTCTGGAGAAAATGATCTCTTAACTGGATCCCAAAAGAATGAGATGTAACTTGGGAAGGGTATGGGGAAGGGTATCAAAGCTTGAAGAAACTATGTGCCCAGAATAATTTGGGGAAAATTCAAGTAGTCTAGTATTGCTGGATAAAAATGTGGGGGTAGGCTAGGAGAGTGGAGCAATTGGTAAAAGATAGACAGATACATGATCAGGAAAAGATCAGAAGGGTTTTATCTTGAGTATCAGGGAGGTTAAACTTCCAGGAATTCCTCAGAATAATCATATGAGGTCTGAGCTTTAGAGTGCATTCCTCAACCCCCAGGCCACAGACCGGACCATGACCTGTTAGGGACCCAGCTGCCGTGCTCCACCGCCTTCCCACCCCACATCCGTGGAAAAGTTGTCTTCCATGAAACTTAGGAAGTGGGGTGAGGCGCGCATAGCAGGAGGTGAGCGCGGGTGAGCAAGGGACGGCTTCATTTGTATTTGCAAGCGCGCAGCTCCCCATCCTTTGCGTCAAGCGCCGAGCTCCGCCTCCCGCCACCCCCACGTACCGCAGTCCGTGGAAAAGTGTCTTCCATGAAACCGGTCCCCGGTGCCAAAAAGGTTGGGGACCGCTGCTTTAGAAGATTTGTCTTCTCTCCTTTTGTTACAACATGGAAAACAGATATTAAATAGAAGGAGGTCGGCAAAGTATCCCACAAGGCAACCACTTTGGAGGTGATTCCTGAAATCCAGCTGGGAGGTGGTATAGCCCCCACAAAGGCCGTGACAGTGAGGGAGAGGGAAAGTGGATGGACTCTATTTAAGGGGAATCAAGAGCACCTTGAGATGTTTTCTCACTTCTGTAAACTGTAACAGAGGCCTTTGCTTATATGACTATTTCATCCCCATTTTCACTTGACTTTCTGAGTACAAATCTGGACAGTGTGACTTTTTTTGTCCAATAAGAACTTATCACACTCATGTTCAATGGCCTTTATGTGAGCACTTTCATGCCCAATTCCACAATTATCGTGTGGAATATTTCCTCTTGAAATTTGTTGTTAAGTCTGTGGCTCCAATACCAAGAAAACAATCAACAAAATAAATATGCCACTTCTTTTTTCCTTGTTGCGTAAATGATGAGTGATTTTCTTGGTGTGATTCATCTCATTAATTAAAGAGCTTTAATATTTAGTGGTCTTGTCTGGCACTATTACAAAATAAAGGTAGCAAAAAGGAACTAGGTGAGCTATTTCTATATATCAGGAGGTTTTGTTTCCCTTTATTACAAGCAGATTTGACTTAACGTTTTCTCTTCATTTTCTGCTCATGGAATAGTATATAAAAGGTCTTACTATGCTTCCTGATATTACATTCCTGAGAAAAATTAAATTACTTAAATAAATAGCATCCATTTTTTAGCTATTTTCCAGGTACCATGTTTCTGATTTTGAAGGTAGAGAGTTTATTAGTTGGGAATATATAAACTATTCCACATACTGCTTTGGTTGATAGTTTAAATAAAAAAATAAAACCTCTGCCCTGTTTACACTGTTTTTTTATGTTACAACACTATGAAAACAGGGTTTCAGACCTTAAAAAAAAATTTTCATTTAGATTTTTATTAAGGTAATTCAACTCTTGCTGAACAGAAAACATTTAAATAAAATAGAAAAAAGTTGTATTTTAAATTATTTGGAGGATTTAAAAAATGCCTAATAAACATGTTTACAATAGCCAGAAATATTCACAAAACAATTCTACCCTTAATATAAAAAGCTTTGAGTTATTTTACAAAACAAAATTGAGTGAGTCTACCACTTTTTTGGTTTCCTGTCTGAAGTGGCTATATGTAAGAACTGATAGAGACAGTAAATTTGCACTTTTAGAAAAGGGATTTGAAGGAATTAATCTTTATAGACATTCCTAATCTCTGAATTTAACTAAACTATTTCTCATTTTCTAGAAAGATGGGTCACAGACTTTGTAGATACATTCATTTTACTTAAATACATGAGCACTTGTCAGTTGGATAGTGTGTGCGTATGTATATTATACACATATGTCATTTACCATGTCTGCATTTACATCATGTCTGCATTTCAATTTAAAGCACCGTGTGTATCATCTCTAGAAAGGTAACTCATTTAAACTCCAGTCTCTCTTTTACGGAAGCCTAAATACTACTAACATACAGGAAGCAAGAGGCAGCAGGGTCTTCACCTCAAGAAGACCTTCGGATTGTGCCCCTTTCGAGCTCATCAGAGCCCATTCAGGTTTCTCCCGAGGGGTCAGTTGATGCACTGCCTGATTCTGCTTCCTCCCTGGGGGTTGAACGCACAGCTTCAGCAAGACACCCAACTCCTGCTGGCTTGAGAAAAGTGTTATTTTAATGATGATTATAATGAGCTTTAGTGTTGCTGGGAGCTAAATGTATCCTTAAGTCCAAGAGAGAGCACTGCAATCAGGGTGAAGTATAATGTAGCTTAGATTATTATTTGATAAGTTGGCCTTTTAATTAGGATTTTTTTCCCTTCTTCTATACTCATTTATTGCCTACTGTTCCAAGGTGAATAATTGCCATGTATCTTTATGAAGATATCATAGCAACTGAAACACACTGAATGCTCTGAAAGGGGGAGGGAATCTGCCTCAGACCGTTTATCCTGACACATTAATCAATGAAACTGCAGCTTTGATCTCAGCACCTGAATTCATTTCTAGTATTTGATTTCCCTTCCAGCAACCATTACAAGTTACTTTTTGTTAAGTAACTCTAGCCTTAGAAGATTGCTTTTAACCACTTCTAAGCCCATCCTTGCACTGCATTGTCAAGAAGTTGATTAAGGAAACATCTAATAAAAGAAAACTTCAGCCTTTTGGTAGGATGATGCCATAGAAATCCTTAAAGTTAGTGGACTTTGAGAGAGAAGTTTTTTGTCTTTAATAGAATTTGATTTAATCCGTTCTAATATGGTTATATTTATTTTTTCTTCTCTCAGACTTTATGATTAAAAATTTTATGAAAAAAGGATAAAATTAGGCAGTTTTTATTTTTTCAGCTGTTTAAATCTCTTAAGGGAAGTACATAGACTTGACACATTTCCATTTTTTGAAAGTTGCTTCCCAGTACTTAGCCATGGGTAGTGTAAAAATGTGTCTGGTTGAGAAAATGGAAAATGCTGTCAAAGTTTTAATAGATTGGGCCAAGAATCGAGACTTGAATATTAAGGATGACTGGGAAAGGCAGGATTGATGGAGAGGATATTGTTAAAATCTTTGGATGCTCTTTAGGTTAGGTATGAAAGAAATATGAACACATTAATATTGAATTTTACAGACAGTATATAATCTGAAAAAATTGATTCCATGTAGTTTTAAAAGCCATTATAGCTTTTAATTTTCAAGAATTGTGGAATTTCTAATATTAAAGAAGTTTTTATTGTTTATAAATGTTGAATAAATAAACTAAGTTTATTTTGAAAAAAAAAGTATATAAAGCCAGTTAATATTGGGAGTGCATATGAGGTAGGAAACTAGAGGTGTTGGCCCCAGCTCATTAAGTAACTGCTCTTGACCAATAGCTTTCAGACTGTTTGGTCTGTGATCCATGGTTAATAACATATTTATGTGTGTGTGTAGGTTAAAAACTGAGCAAAAGTTTCAGAAAATAATACCCTTGGTACAGGCAATAAACTTTTATTTTTTATTTTTAATAATTGATGATAATTTATTGAACATGCATTAAGCATGTATGTATGCAGTATAATGTTAGATGTTGACAAGGCAAGAGTAAATAATGTGTTGATTTTGTATATGGTGCTTTACAATTGCACGAGTCCTGTAAGTATCAAGAATCATAAAGTGGTTTATAAACTCTGGCCCATCAGACATGCTGTAGGTGCAAGAATCACAGTGGTGTTTTACATACAAATTTGAGGATATTCAAACATTTCAGAATGTTAGAACTCCACTCTGCTTTTGGTGTTTTTTACACCAAAATTGATACATAATTATACACACTTACGGGGTACATGTGATATTTTGATGTATGTATACAATGTGTAGTGACCAAATCAGGATATTTAGGGCATTCTTAACCTCAAATGTTTATTATCTCTTTGTGTTGAGAACATTTCAACTCTTCTCTTCTAACTCTTTTGAAATATATGATAAATTATTTTAAACTATAGTCACCCTACTGTGATATCAAACACTAAAACTTATTCCTTCTATCTAGCTCTGTGTTTGTACCTGTTAGCTAACCTCTTTTCACCCACCCCCTAACCCACACTACCCTTTCCAGGCTCTGATAACCATTATTCTACTCTCTACCTTCATGATACCAGCTCTTTTAGTGCTCATATATAAATGAGAGACATGTGATATTTGTCTTTCTGTGTCTGGCTTATTTCACTTAACATGATGATCATGTTCCATCCATGTTGCTGCAAAGAAATGCTGGTCCCAAATTAGTATATTGATTTTGCAATCCATAAATGAGTCTCAGTTTGTAAAACATTGTTCTCTACCACAAGTTATACATTTAGAAGTGAGATGGCTGCACACTAAATTTCTGAAAGTTCCTCTTAACTGTGAAAGTCTGTGATTTTGACTAGAAAATGCAGCAGATTATGATTCTGAAATGTCATATGACAGATTCTAGTCAATGAATATCTTGATCAGATCAATAGAGGTTCCATCTACCTCTGTGATACCATTCAATGTGTGGCTCTAGGTAATGCAAATTGTCTCAAAGTAAGTGGTAACATGTACGAATTTTTCAAAGAACATAGTTTCATAATCACCAAAAAATGCTTATAAAAATACCTGAAACTTTCCTATTATTATACAATGACATGTAGGTTTCATGCTTGGTGAACTGACTGTGAACAACCTCTCTTGAGTCATTAAATGAAATAATTTCTTATGTCGCTGAGCCACAGTTGAAGGTAACTTATGTAATTAAATCCACTTTTCATACCACTGTCATTTTTCTTGCCCCCAAAGTAAGTCAGACAGGCACAGAGACTTCATGAGGACAGGGAACACTCATGTCTTCAACCCTATTGACCATTGTTTCCTCAAAGCAAGGAACTATTCCAGGACCAGTCCTTTGGCACTCATTAGATATTTTGTCAATTCTATGAATATAAATAAATGGATGTATGTATGGATGGATGGATAAGACTAGCTCTAGATAACTGGGAAATGGCAAAAATTTGTTTTTATCCCTGACTTTTCTTTCTTTTGTCTTTCCTGGATTTAGTTCCCTTAGTCAGTAAATGCATATGGTCTGGTCACTTATTTTCCCTAAATTCCTTTCTGTGAGTAATTTCCTGCCTGCCCTAAGATCCAGACTTTCTTCTTTTCACATTTTTCTTTTTCTTAAGAAAAGTTACCTTCCCAGTGTCTGGTTCCTAAGACATCATTTAGTTACACAAAAACTAATTCGTGTTAAGGAATGAAGAAATCTCCTTAATGGCTTATAGCGCAACTGATTCTAAGAGAATTTACATCTCAACTGGAGCCTTCTGAAAGAAGGCATCATATTGGATGGTAAAATTATGAGCACTATTAAAAAGATATTTGGGAGCTAATCATAGATATTTTGTCAATGTCTCACAAATAACCTCATATAGTTGATGTTTTAATTTTCCTCAGAAAATACTGAGACTATACTGGACACAGGTTAGTAAGAAATTTTGAAAATGTCAAAATGTTTATGTATACGGTATATTTTTTCCTTTCTATTATCTTGGATAGAGTATTCTCAAACTGTGATTGTGGATTTTGGGGTGCTTCTAAAAGAACTACAATTTCTGAGGCATAGTCCAGACCTACCAAACCTGAAATATGGTAACCAAAAATTTTTATTTTTAAACTTTCTCAAATGATATTCATGCATGCTAAAGTTGAAGACCCAACTTTTAAATATTTTTTTCATGTTGAAAAGTGCCTGCCATAAATTTTGAAAATAAATTTTATTTTTCTCTTATCCAAGTGACCCAAAAGTTGCTTATTTTTCCTCCTGTATTATAAATGGGCATTGGTACCATGTGACATGAAAACAAACTTTGGCCAACAGAAACTTCCAAAGAATTCTAGACTACTTATCAAGGCTTATCAAAAGTCTGCCTGCATAACAGGCAATGCCAGCTTCCAGTATATCACAGATTGTTTGCCTAGGAAACAGAAAATATATTAAATGAGAGGGTAGGAATGGATGATCTTTCAATTCTGTTTCAGCTCTAGGAAAAAAAATTCTTTCATTATATCACTCATTATTAGGTAGCTAACTCCGCTAAGGAGAAAACACAACAAAGGGAATATGTTATTTATATTACGATGCAAATACATTTTATATATTCCAGACCTTGAGAGTCTCCATTTGAGTCTTTCTATAGCAAGGGTAATTGAGAGTTTTATGTATTCTTATTGTATGTCTGTATCAGGCAAAATAATCTGGGGATGAAGTAATAAGCAAAGACCTGATAACTGCTCTCATGTAGCTTTTGATAATTCTAAGGAGAAAATTATTGGTAAAATTAATTTTTTACATTATCTAAGTAGAGTTGTGATGAGGAGAAGTAAAGGATATGTGACAGGTAGATTAGGTCTCCCACCCAGGCTGATGGGTCAGGGAAGGCTCCTTGAAGAATGATGTGTAACAGCAGCCTTGAAGAATAAATGGGAGATAGTTGACCAGGCAGAGGGTCAGGTAGAGCCTTTGAGGCAGAGGGAGCAACACAAGTGAAGACTCTGTCTTTTCATTCTTCAAAGACTGTTTTTTGTTTTTTTGTTTTTTCAAAGACTGTTTTTTGAGTGTTCATATGCAACACAACACTATGAGCCTAGCCTGTTTTAAGAATTATTTTCCTTTTGAAAGAAGCCATAAGCCTCAACCATGAAACCATTAATATGTTTACAAGTTACTTAGGGAAAAATGCTAGAAATGGAACATTTTACATCATGGTTCTGGCCACCAGACAAAAATGAGCTTAGTGTCCACTGCCCTCACCCAAGTAAGTGATCTTTTCTCCATCAAAAAGCACATTACAAAGTTTGGTATCACTTTTAATTTCTTTTTTTTTTAATTCCAGAATATTATGGGGTACAAACATTTTGGATACATAAATCGCCATCATACCATTTCAGTCAAAGCCACAAGTGTGTCCATCCCCCAGATAGCATGCATTGCACCCATTAGGCGAATTTACTCATCTCCTCCTTTTGATTTCTATTATTCAAAAAGGTAACTAGGCTTACCTGAATGTTTTTCTGGTATCTTGACTAAGGCTCATTTCAAGATATTTTCTATGTAAACTCTATAGTTTTAGTTGTGCATAATCATTTCTTTACTTTTTGCTTTCAAATTTCTCAGTTTTAGTTACCACACTGTAAGGTAAAATATGAACATGTAATAATTTATAATAATAATAACACTAATAATAATAATGTGTTCAGAGTACTTACTTTGTACCAGGTACTGCTCTCAGTATATTTATGAATTATCTTATTCCCTTTTACAACCTAATGGGTTTTCCAAAGGCAAAACACACTATGTAAATTTTATGTAATTATTGATAGAGATTATTACAAAGGTCCTGGAGATAGTAGGGAATTTTAAAAGTAAGAAAATATGTTTATTGCTGCTAAGAAAATGATAAAATAATTTTGTTTCATCTCTGCAGCATAGTATAGCCATTGAAACGTGGCTTACTCTTCACTATGCATAACCATTTAATCATCTTAATGGATTGGGAAAGTAGACCCCATTTGGCCAAAATAAAGTACCAAGCATACTTTGGTGCTGAACAGGAAGCTGGTGTGACACAATAGACATCATAAATATGTACTAGATTAACAAAAAAAGGGGCCCAAATGGACCATAGTTACATATTCAATTCTTAGGGTTTTAGAGTCTATCTATATTAGGAATCTGCTGCAAAATTGTAAGTGCCCTAGAATGGAGAAATAGCATAAGCAATGAGACCTCCGAGGAATTAGTAAAATAACAGAATTAATTGTAAAAGAGCTCGAAAGTTGGTGTCTGCTCACTGGGTTGATGGCCTTTGCTATCTCAGTAAGTTCTATGACAGCACTGTGAAAGACATTAAACTGTGCAAACTTTTATTTCTTTGTCTTCCTAAGTGACCTCAGATCTGCACTCATACATTAAGACATGAGAGATAATATTAATGAAAGGTTCAGTGTGTAGGCATTGCAGCCACACCAATCACAGGGTCTGTCACATATACCTGTGTAACCTTGAGCAAATAACTTAATCTCTATGGTCCTCACTTTTTACATCAGTACATGGAAATGATAATATTGCCATCATTAATGATCATGTTAATAAATATCATAAGGTTGTTGAGAAGATCTACTTTTTTCATTTATCAAATTTATAAGATAACTTACTTTGTACCAGGTACTGCTCTCAGTATATTTATGAATTATCTTATTTCATTTTACAACAACATAATGGGGTTTTCAAAGGCAAAATACACTATATAAATTTTATGTAATTATTTATAGACATTATTACAGAAGGCTTGGAGATAGTAGGGAATTTTTAAATTAAGAAAATATGTTTATTGCTGCTAAGAAAATTATAAAACGAAGTGCACAACAATAAATTTTAATGGAAGAAAGAAAGGCAATAAATGAAAGAATAAGAAAAATATAGAACATTTAGGAAAATTAATTTGAGAGGGGCAGGAATATTTTAATAAGATATGCAGAGAAGACTTCGCTGATAAATTAATGTTTGAACAGAGACCTGAATGAGGTAAGTCAGTCGTGAAGTTATGGGGGTAGAGGCAGTATACCAGGTAGAATGAACAGCACAGACAAAGTTTTGAGACATCAGAGTCCATGACATTTTCAAAGAACGGCAAGGATGCAATTGTGGCTAGAGCTATGTGAGCAAAGGGGAGAATTTTCAGAGATAAATTCAGAAGGATACCAGGAAGGTCAGAGCATACAGGGACCCTGTAGAAAATTATGCGGACTGATTTTTACTATTTATTATTATCAAATTTAAGATACTTTTGATTGTTGGCTTCACCATTACTCCATGTATAACTAAGAAACAAAAACTGCCATGTAAAAGATGGCACAATACTTTCTAATAACATAAGATTTTATTTTGTATTTATTCAAAGGGCTCATTTAGTCTTATTTAGACAAAAAATCTTTTATTGCCATGCTGTTCTGCCTCTGTTTGTTTTTCTTTTTTTTTCCTTAATAATAATGCCTCATTTCAATGTTGAATCATAGCGGAAACTTACTGAAGACATTAAATTCAAAATGTGTAGTCCCAATAGTGGCTATAATTCAACTGAAGGGTGATACTGTGAGTGGCTATGACCGAGTTTGTTCATGTACAAGGGATGATCACTATGTCATAACTGCCACCTGGCTGACAGTGAACATAAGATGCTTTTTAATTTTATACATAAAAAATAAACGTGTATTATAATAAGTTAAATATAGAGTGCAAATAGGATAGGAAGTCGGAGGACACTGTTGAGAGAAGGAGTCACGATCCACCTAAAGAATTGTTCTTGCTTTCATGAGAAGAAAACACTGACTGAAATGAGCAAAGGTGGAAGCAGAACTGGCAGGAGGTTTGTTTTAATAGTAATTCAGATAGATGGTGGTGGTTTGACTCGGAATGGTAGCTTGGTGGTGTCATCACATGGTCAGATTCTGATGTATTTTGAAGGCAGAACTGACAAGATTACTGATAATTGGGTGTGGGGGATATGAGAAAGTCAGGATGACGCTCAGGTTTTTGGCTTGAGATGGGGAAGAGTGTGGGCAGATGTGTTGGGATCCTCAGGAGTCTGCTGTTGCACATGGTACACAGGCATTGCCTAGTACACATTCTGGTGGAAAAGTGGAGTAGACAATTAGAAAAATGGGTCTGGAGTTCACAGAAGTACGATGTAGATATATAAAAAGATATAAAGTTGACGTAAAATGAATCCATCCATCCCAGCATAGATGCTGTTTAATACTATAAAACAGGGTGGTATCATCCATGACAGCGTTTCTCAGTATTTTTGGCTACTATTCACTCTTCACATTTCACATTACCATAACGCTACCCAGCACACAAACGTATACTGGAGAAAATATATACTGTTTCATATAACTTTATCTTATATGTGTTTTACATTTTGGGTTTTTTGGTCTCCAGTTGTCTCTCTGTTCAAAAACCAGAAGGTACTACATTTTCCTCCGATTGAAAAACACTAGACTGGAAATGAAGCTAGAGAAGAGATTAGTTTTAAGCACTGAGCCCCAATTGCTGTAATGTGTGCAAAAATCTTCAACAATGCCTAGAACATATTAAATGCTCCAAAAATGTTAGTTTTTATTATTAAAGGAGACTCTCTTTCCCCAAATATTCCTCGATTTATTTTTATCAGCTTCATAGTTAGAAGGCTCAGGCATTTTGTTGTTTGTTTTTCATTTTTATTTTTTTAATCAGGGAGGGAAAAAAAGGAGTAAGGAAGAAAGAAAAAAGAAATAAAAACTTGTAACTTAAGGCAGCACTTATCAATTCAGAACAGAATTGGGGATTTGCTCAATTTGGATGGTTTCTCTTCACCAGAAGTCCGATACCCAAAGATGGGTGGAGAAAGCTACAGTGAAACCTCACAGGAAAAATAGATTTATTAGGGCATAGAGAATCTGGGTAGCATAATTGTTTTACAGGACCAGTCCTTTGGTAAGTGGGAAGCTTAAATGACCATTCCCAGAAATCTCACATAATATACACAACCGACTTTCCAGGAGAGAAACATATTTTTCTTTGGAGACCAATATTTAGTTTTCAGTTATTAAAAAGTAGAAAAACATTTATCAAGCACGTCTTCTAATGCTACTCTTCTAAAATAATAGAGCCTTGCTAATATCTTCATTTATGCCTGCCACTGGTCTATTACTAAAGTTTTATGGCCTTCTAGCATCTTAATAGATCTAGACATGATACTGACACAACCCAGGCTTTCCTTTCACAAACATCTGCTGAGTATTTTCAAACAAATATTCTTTTAATTGAAATTAACTTTGGCAAAAGCTAATTTCTAGCCTTTTAGCTCTTGCCTGACACACCTTCCCTTCTTTATTTCTACAAGAACATCAATACCTTGCATGGGTTATGTGTCCCCATTCCACAATTATGTGTCTAACCTCTTTGTCCCTCAAGACATTCGGGGTCCATTTACAAATCTTTTATACCACAGAACATCAGTTTAAAGTGCCTTTTGAAATGAAAACAATTATTCTGTTCATTTTTTGTTGCTGCTGTGAGGGAATTTCTGTGACTTCTTCTTGCAAGCAAAAAGAGAAGTGAAGGAAGGCTATGGGGATAATGAACCCAGGTTTACTGGAGATGATGTTTCCCACTGAGTTGTAGAGAGAAGAATGTTTGGGTAGGTAAGATCGGAGTGTATAAATCCCTGCAGCTGGTCTGAGGAACTTAGATTCTACTCTAAGGAAATACAGAATCACTGTTAGCTTAGGGATTATGTGGTGATATGAAAAAAAAAAATAGAGAATTAATCTCTCAGTGGTTTGCCCTATAATAGAGATGTCTTGAGGCAGGTGTTGGTTTGAATGTCATCATATTACTGTGAGGCACTAAAATTTTGTAGAATTAGAAGTGAGAGAGAATTGGATGTGAGAGATGTGTATTAGAGAAAAATGATGAGACTTACTGATGAGATATAAGTGGCAAATGCATAAGATATGGCTAGACTATGTAAGTCCTAGGAAAAATAAAAACAAACTTTAGTAGAGGCTCTTTAAGGGAAAATTCTGGAAAATGAAAAAATAATATATTTACACTGCAAGTCTAGGTGAACTTTGTATGTATGAGAAGATTGTATGTAACAAAAGTGTCGTCTCTTTTATAAGTCATTGTGTTTTGACCCTTCCCTTGTTTTGTTTAAAGCCATGTGAGCCTTAGAATTAGTTAAATATCTGTCATGGGTTAAATAGCCTCCCCCCCACCAAATTCATATCAAGTCAGGACCTCAAAATATGACCTTATTTGGAAATTGGGTCTTTGAAGATGTAATTAGTTAAAATTAGTTAGGGTCATGCTGGATTAAGATGGACCCTAAAACCAATGACTGGTATCTTTATAAGATGAGGGACAGACACAGACAGACAGATAGGAAGAACATCATGCAAAAACAGAAGCAGACATTGGAATAAGGCAGCTACAAGTCAGGGATTGCTGGAAGCCACCAAAAGCTAGGAAGAGGCAAGGAAGGATTCTTTCCTACAGCCTTCAGAGGGAGCATAACCCTGCTAACAGCTTGATTTCAGACTGCAAGAAACTGTGAGAAAATAAATTTCTCTCATTTTTAAGCCATCAAGTTTGTGGTAATTTGTCACTGAAGCCCTAGGAAATGAATATGGTATCTGAACTACAGGAAATAATAATTTCATTAACACTTGTTGAACCATCAGTATGTGCTAGACACTGTACTGTTTCATTCAGATCAGTTTACAGAATCCTATGCCATAGTGACAATTATTATATACTTTTTTAATGAGAAAACCAAGACTTTGAGGGATTTTTACTCTAGGTCATGTTGGTAGTCATTGGTGGAAGTAGGATTCTTAAAATGTCAGTTGGACTTAAGAACAACCAAGCAAGTTATCCCTCAGTCATTATTTCAGCTGCTGATTAAATCCTAGAAAATATATTTTAATCTTTAAAGTTCTCTGAAAAATATTTTTTGTTGAGTTCAAATTCATCAGTAGATCAAGGATTCCTAACCCAGGTAGTATGACTTATTCCTCTGTTTAAACTTTTTGGGCCTTCTGTAGGTCTGTGAACCTTTGGGGGGGTTATAATAACTTTATTTTCTTTCCACCTCCCCTAATTCTCTGGGCTTTGGTATATAAAGATTTTTATAATCTCTAAAATTATTTTACACAGGGACATAAATTGCATGGGTGGTTGAAAATAGCTTGCATAAACTTGAAGTCGTGGTGAAGCAATATGCAAAATATTTAAACTTTTCTAATGATTCTTAATTTATTACAATTGTTTGATATAATGCAAATCTTCACTTTGGAGTTTTGCTGTTTATTGCCAACATTAAATAGGAAAATTAAAAATGTCTTTTATAGCCATACTTGTATATATTAAAGGTGAATACATTTTTAAATGTCTAGGTCACCCATAATATAAATGTATATACTGTAGGCCCATAAATGGGTAGCCCTGAAATCTGATCATAGAAAATTTTTACTTAATGCCAATTTCTATATTATTTTAAACGCTTTAAAATATCACTTTTCATTTGCGTGTGTCTTTGTTTCAAATAATTAATCTATAGGACTTAGAATTTCTGAACATGGCAGTGAAGCAGTCTCCTCTTTTTGTCCTACCTCTCAGAATTATGTTAAGTGCTGGAAAAATGCATCATTTGAAAACACAATCAACAATTATTTATTGAGTGCCTAGTATTAACCAAGAACTATTCTGGATATTGAAAATACAACATTGAACGGGAGAGTAAAAATGTGTATATGCTTATGTATATATAAACATAAGAGATTATTTTATCAATTTTGTGGGGAAATACTAGGATACAAGGGAAACAGTAAAATAAAATTACTATAGGAAATATCATATAAATAACATCAATGATTTCAGATTTAACCTGCCATGCCTCATGGTTTGATGGTATAACACAGTACAGTCCCCTCCGAAAATAGAATGTGAGCTACAAATTTGAGCCACATATGTAATTTTAAATTTTCCAATAGCCATGCTAAAGAGTAAATAGAAATAGGTGAAATAAATGGTCATAATATATTTTATTTAACCCAATATTTCCAAGGAAATCATTTCAACAAGCAATCAATATAAAAATTATTAATGAGATTTTACATTCTTTTTTTATACTAAGCATCAAAGTTCCATCAGTATTTTATACTCATTTCAGACTAAACATGTTTCAGGTGCTTAATAGCTCTTTCAGGTGGCTAGTGGTCACTATATTGGACAGTACTTATCTAACGCCTTGATTTTTTTCTTTGCCTTCTCTACTAGAAATAGGAGTATCAGTTATTTCATATCTGTTTTTTTCTCACACTCTGCAAATGAAAAAAATAGGGGGGAAAGCAAACTCTTTTCTTAAATTATTCCAATATTGAACAAAATATATTTATTTATTAAAAACAAAATGTTCAGAGCTTACTTAAAAGAACATCAAATTTGCATAGCAGGAGTAGATAATAAAATCTGGGATACATTCTTTTTGAAAATAATTGAGCAAATAATATTTTCTTAGTTTATAAATTTAAAGAGAAAGCAAACGTGTAAATTTGAGAAAGGATTCAAAGAGGCCATGATATGCTCTTTGAGAGATCCCTTGGCCATCACAGAGGGGTTCTTTCCTTGGAGCAGTTCTGTAGAATAATTTTACCATATAACCCGTGACTGTTTTCATTCCAATATCATCCACATTGAAGCTCAAATGATAATTTCTCTTTTTCTTGGGCAGAATTTAGTACTATTTTATGCATAATTTAGATTGTATTATTACTAGATAGATTTTTAAAAGAAATAGGTTTTTGAAACTCAGTTTCATTTTATTCTTGAGTTCTGATGAGTTTTATATGTTTGTTAATTAAATATGACAATGAAACATAGCAATACAATCTGGAAAATGAAAAGAAAGAGGGAGTTAACTTACAATTTTGTTTTTAATATTCTGTAAAATCATTCAAATATGAGATGGACTATGTTCAATTTTAAATTTTCACAAATGTTATAAAATATACGTGCATTTAGGATCCTAGGTTCCCTTAGCACTATGAGGTTCTTCATCATGAAATAGGAGCAATACTACCTACTCTGCAGAACTGTTGACAGGATTAAATCAAATAAATATGTGATATATAGCATTGTGTGAATATTACAGCAGGCTCTTAGTAAAGGTTAGTCACCCTTTCTCTTTTATTCCAATTGCTGCTTATTTTTCTGTTTCTTAAAAATATCAAGTTCTTTCTTCAGTCAGAAAAACAGCAGAAGGAACATTTTTCCTTCTTTCTTAAGGAAACCATTTAAAACAAACGACAAAGTTGGTTTAAAAAATAATACACCAAGAACAAAATCCTACACCTATAATTTAGGTAGGTATATAAATGTATGAGTGACATGTACAAAATAACATGGATTTAGGTTCTTACATCATGATTGTTACTTGAAGTAGTCAAAAAATTAACAAAAAATGAAAATTTTTGAAAGGAACATACTGTTTCTTGCCAACAGATTAATCAAAAGAATTCACTCACTGAAGAATTAAATCAATAAAATCATAAAAGAATAAACATTACAGTTTTAGAATAATGGATGTATATTCTTATCAAGAAAAGTATAGACTAAATGACTCTTTGCATTTATTCTTATGCGCACTTCCAATTTATCAGTAATTAGGATAGTATTTTAAGCTAGTTAAGATAAAATATTATCTGTCATTTAAATTGTTTAAACCTCCTTCACTAGGACCCTAAATGCCCCAGTAGGACATCTTAGCATAACTAGATGTTTTCCATCTTTTAATTACTATGACTAATTTATTACAGCTGATCTACAAAACCTTGAATATAATGAATATGGTGACACATTCTTAATTATAATGGTGCAAATAGCACCACTCTAATACAGTGTGAGGCTTACATTGAAAAGGAATTTCCCTGGAATTGAAGCTCCTCTGATTGCTTTCCACATCACGTTTTAAACAAACACTGTGGTGCTTTAGCCATGACTTGGTTGCCTAGGATACGCAGTTAATGTAGCCCTAAGATGCTGCTACCAGTTAGGCTTCGAGGCCATGTCTGTAAGTGCTGCACATAGCTGCTTTTAATAAATTAGAAAAATTCAATGGAGTTTTTTTTTGGGGGGAGTACATTTTCATTAATGAAATAACCAGCTGCATTTTTCGGTGTTCACACTGAAAATAGTTACTTTTATTTTATTTTAGGTTAGTTTTCGGTGAGAGGAGCAAAAAGGACTGTCTTTTATACAAATGCAAAATTGATTCAGTGACCTAATTCTAAGACACATTCTCAAAGAATATAATTTTTGTTGTTGTTGAAGTACTGGAAAAGGTAACTAGCTAAATCACAGTGAGTCATTTCCATAAGCGTCTTCATTTGAATAGTGCCTTTTATTGGTGGATTTTCATTTGATCTGTGTGGTAAAAACATAGTTTATTTTCATTAAGATATTTGAAAGTTTCATTTATTATCATAAAAGTATTGCTATAATAAAAATAAATATTAGCACAGAATGTTTGTAACAGTAATTAATGAGAATATTGGTGCTAAACCACAGAAATGTAAAAAATTGAAACATTGCATATATAGGTTATTGTATCTTTTACATTAACGAGCTATCTTTCAATTCCTGTAATAGTACGTTTTTAATGTTTCACTGAAGTTTGGTTTTGGTTTAAATATGAGATGGAAATATAAAGCTAGTTATAAATTTTAGCAAAACTTTAGGTTATCCGATTTTAAAAATTAGAGTCCTTTTTCCTTATTCCTATGGAAAATTGAATTGTCTTCTTGGTTGATTTGAGTGCAGATAAAATTGGAATTGCTGGGTGAGTGGGAAGATCCAGTTTGAACCAGCAGGTGGTGCTTGAGTTATAAATGCATTTAGAATAGAGATTGTTGAAAATCTTGCAAAACTTTCAGGAATGGTTGTTCTTATTAATAGTTCCTTTTTTTTCCATAGGGTCCATTACATTTTAGAAAGGAAAATATCATTTAGGGCTTCTAAATCGGAAGCCCTAATCCCTTCACTGGAATTGATAAATTTAACTTTTCATTTTCTACCTCCCTCATTTCCCCTTTTCTCTAATCGTTGTTTCCTGTTCTACAGTAACTTCTGGCAGCTCTTCTTTGAGGGAGGAAGAATAAAATCTTTTCTCTAAATCAGAGGACCTGGATAGTGAAAATGGGAATATATCGTTTCTATAGCCAGATATCCAGAAGAGGTTTAGGCATATTGCCTGCAAGTGTACCATTTTCTCACCTGGGTGAGATTCAAGGAGGTTCCTAACTTCATCTTGAAAACTTGGTATGTGTTCATGACTCTGCTTTTCAAGTTCAGTCTTCTGGGCCTGAATCTCTTTTTGCCTGTAGTGTTAGCATGCAGATCTCTTAATAGTGACTTCAATTTCTTATGTCCTCATAATACATATAGTCTCAAAGTTAACAAAGTTATGCTGTATGTCATCTGTCACGGTGGAAGCAATGGCATTTATGTACCAAATTCCCCAGAAAAACATTATCCATTCCACCAAATTGAACAAGAAAATAAAAGACATTATTTATTGAAAGATGGTGCATTTTTTATTTAGATGTACTAACGCTAGTGAATGAGCTTAGAACCTAAATAACAAAAGACGGTATATTACTGGTTATCCAGTGTTATTTCTGTCTATCAGCATATCAAGAATATTTTACTATCATATTTTAATTACTAAATATTAAATCTAAAAAACATCCTGGATGTCTACTCTTTGTACACAAGTAATCAGACAGAAGCTTATGATCACATTTCTTCATTCTAGATAATTCCCTTATGGGTTTTTTTGTTAAATGATATTTTGTTTTGTAATATTGATGGCTGTAGAATTATGATAATTTTAAGGCCCTAGAGGCTAATTTATTTGGACAGTCAGATTTCTGACATTTTAGTTTGGGATGATAACTGTAAAATCCTGAAGTAACAGGTATGCTGTGCTCTCAGTTTATTGTGAATTATATCGGATAGTTAGGTTCTGTGGATAGTTAATTAATTTTTAATAAGCAATCTGAATAAATCAATTTTCCCTTACAAAATCTCTTTTACTCCTATTTTTCCTGAGTAGGAACTTTCCCTGCCAGAGTTAATATCTTCAACCAATTATTGCAGTGATTTTTTTCCTGAGCTCTGATTCAAAGTGATCAGGCCAGTTAGTATCAACAATGGCAGAGTAAAGGGCATAAAATAACATACCTTTCCTTAGATTATGTACAGGTCTCCCTCTGTGTGATGAACACGGCATCACATCCTTCTCTACACAAATTTTTCTTTTCCCTCCTAGAATTACACTGAATACAGCATTTGTCAGTTATAATTCAGGCTGTACAGCTAGGAGTCTGCTAGAGCTTTGATGAAGGGAGGGAAGTTCAGTTGTCAGCGTGAGCTTCGTTAATTCACATGTAACATTAATATTCCAGGTTCTACGTTCTGTGATTACGTTAAGCATAAAATACAAAAAGTAAAGATGATTCATTCAAACTCCAACTTCTGTTGAAAAAATAACAACTGAAATCTAAAGTCTTAACAATCTTGGGTCTAAAGAGTTAATATTTGTTTTTATACATGGGAACTTTACATCAGAACTGGTGAATCAAGTTTCTCCTTTTCTAGTTCATCTTTGGGCACTTGAATTTATAGAGAAGAGGGATGCAAAATACTAGCAAAGCAGTTCCTTCTCAGATCATAGAGTGCTGAACATCAAACTCAAAGGGTTAGGAAAAAGACTCCTCTTATAAGTTTATAAGAAAGGCTAATATTTCTCACCAGTTCATGACACACATTTAACTTTTTGTTCTTCTGCGGCACAGAAAGCTTATTGTCAGCTGGCTGATTTCTTGCACACCAGGCCAACTCTTCTGTCTCAAATCTGCATAGTGATAAGTTTTGAGAGGAGCAGGGTCCCTTTGGGGATGATGAAATTTGCTTTTGCTATTTTTGTTATTCCTTTTTCACAGGAGGCTGTATAATAATTTTCTGCTCTAGGGTCTTGAAATAACATTAAAGATTGACAATTCAGTTAGGCTTGTCACTCTAAGGGCCAAAGTTGACTCATATTGCACAGAGAAATGGTGACGTACACATGATTTTTTAAAAATACCTTTTGCATATAAATATTATTTTTCCAATTACAGGTGGCATTTTGAAATGCTTTCCTATGTTGTGAGTCATTCAAACATGTGATAAAAATATATATTTTATCTTTGTATCCTCGTGCTCTTTTTTAGGGTGATTTTGGTTTTTGGTGTAGCTCTTAGAAACTTCTTTCTCAGGCAGACACCAAGCAGATGGAAGCATAGAAAAGTTGGAAGACTTTATGTTTTGGAGGTAGGCACAGACTGAAGGAAGTGAAAGCCCTAGGTTAGATATAACAGGATTGTGGGAATAGAGAAAAAGGAATTCAGTTTGATTCATTTTTAGGCTTTATATTGGCTACTTAATACAATATATGGAAGTGAGAGTATGTTCTACCTACCTTCAGTTCTTTTTCCTTCCTTCTTCCCCACATCTTCTCATCCACAGAGATGAAATTGCTTTTTGATTTCTGTGCTTGAAGAAGAAGAAAGTTT
>RJWJ010031009.1:0-19528 GCA_004363605.1 Indri indri | reverse complement strand
TTTATTAAATAGGGCTTCTTTTCCCCAGTGTACATTGTTGTCTGCTTTGTAAAAGATCAGTTGGTTACAGGTAGGTGGTTTTATATCTGGATTCTCTGTTCTCTTCCATTGGTTTATATCTCTATTTTTGTACCAATACCAGGGTGTTCTGGTTACTATAGACCTAACAATACTAAATATATATGTGCCCAACACAGAAACTTGCAGATACATAAAGCGAATTTTACTAGAGCTAAGCAAAGAAATAAATAGCACCATCATAATTGCCAGGGACCTCAACACCCCACTGTCAGAGCTCCACAAATCATCAAAGCAGAAAATAAATGAAGAAACAATGGACTTAAACCAAATCAATTTGACCCAACATACATTTATAGAACATTCTACATAAAAAATACAAAATACACTTTCTTCTCAGCAGCACATAGGACATTCTCCAAAATTCATCACGTCTTAGGCCACAAAACCGGTCTCAACAAATTCAAAAAAATTGAAATCATACCATGTACCCTCTCAGGACATAGCAGAATAAAACTAGACATCAATCACAAGGAAACACTCAAACTTACACAAGCACTATTCAAAATGTCTGGAAGTAGCTAAAAATCCTCACTCATCCAAAGTGGATTCAATTCCATTTATCATCTCTATTACATGTAGAAGAAATAGGCTAAATATATGTTTGAAGATTTTTCAGTCTACACAATTTTTCACCTTTAGTTTAACAGTGAAATTAATTAGTGGAAGCTCCCCATTCCAAATTCTCACAAACAAAATTCAGCCTTTACTAAAAGTTACTTTTGAATTTTGAAACAATGAGTTCAAAGGGAAGTTACAAAATTTAATTGGAATTAATGGTGATTGTATAAAAGCAAATAAACAGAAAACTACTTTCATTGGGCCAGAGAAACAATAAACTTTTATTAACTTAGTCTTTCCCCTCATTTAATTTTCAAACAGGGATTTTAGTTGAAGTCAAATACACTGACTAGTTGTCTGCTTATTTACTGTGTATCTCCACAAGTCCTCACAATCCTCCCAAGTAAGTGCCCTCCCATTTCCTGTGCCCTACCACACCTTTGAACCCACCTTGGTGGCAGCCCCAGAGTCATCCTTGCCTGCCCTCAATCCAGATACCCTAACACTGGCCACTCAACAGACTGTGTTAGAGCAAGATACCCCCCGCAGGAGGTAGAAGACAATCACTGATTAAAGGAAGGACAATTGAGTCTCAATTGACATAATCAGAAAAATTGAAAGAATGAAAAAATAAGTCCAGTTTTGGGGAGAGACGAGGGATCCTTGTGAAGCATTTTGTGGTAGAAGATGTGTGGTGGTCTCTAGAGTAGTGGTTTTCAGAGTTTGGTTTGCACAAGGGTCACCTGGAGAGCTTGTTAATGATGAAGATTCCATTCTGGGACATCACATGGAGACTCTAGGGAGAAGGTCTTAAGCAGGGCCCAGAAGTCCTGGTCAGTGGACACCCCGAGGGCTTATCAAGCACCCAACCCGTGTGAATCACTGCCACTTAATTTGAAGTGCTGATCCCCACCCACCAAGATGCTCCTTCATCTAGTGAGAAGAGGAGGTGGATGGTGAAATTTTACCAATGGCTTAGAGACAACTCACTTTCCAGTGGCCTTGTCTACCAGAATCTGTTTCCTTTGTGAAGGCAACCCCAAAGCTCAATCTCATTGGCTTCCTAGATGATTGAGAGAGCAAAATATTACAGAAGTAGACAAGTACTACTTGCCAGTCAACAGTGTTCATCCAAGATTAGAGGAATGTGGGAGGTAGCTGTCATACTCATACTCAGCTCTGATTTGGGGCTCATGAGCTGGTGCGTGGTGGGGTCCTAGGCCAGCAGAAGGGGAGGGGTAAAGAGGATGGTGGTCTAGAAGGCACCCAAAACACTGTCATTCTTCTAGCAAAGCATTCGCAGAGTAGTCACTGGAATTTTCTCTACAGGCACACAAAATTGAATTGTAAATCATGTTTGTTCACTAGCGTCATATGATAGAAAACATTTCTGGTTATTGGTAACTCCCAATACAGTAGTCCCCCTCCCATTTGATGTCTAGCTTTCAGCAATTTGTTACCTGAGGTCAAATGCAGTATGAAAATATTAAATGGAAAATTCCAGAAATAACTTATAAGTGTTAAATTATATGCCATTCTAAGTAGCATGGTGAAATCTCACACTGTCCCATTCCATCTCACCTGGGACGTGAATCATCACTTAGTCCAGTGTATCCCTACCCGTTAGTCACTTAGTAGCCATCTCAGTAATCAGATAGTCTGTTGAGATACAAAACCAGTGCCTGCATTGAAGTAACCTTTATTTGACACATAATGGCCTGAAAATGTAAGAGCAGTGGTGCTGGAACATTGTTATAATTGTTCTATTTTATTGATTTAGTTATTAGTTATTGTTGTTAATCTCTTGATGTGCCTAATTTATAAATTAAACTTTATCATAGGTGTGTAGGTATAGGAAAAAACATAGTATGTATGGGGTTTGGTACTGCCTGAAATTTCCGGCACCCACCCGAGTTCTTGGAACATGTTCCCCACAAATAAACGGTGGACCACTGTGTTGCCTTGGAACTAGAATAGTGACTGATGAAGGGCACTCTGTCTTTGCTTGGGAGGACTGAGATGCCCCTTCCAAGGTAGGAGCCATGATTGGCCTCAACTGCTCTGTTTAATACAGATAAGAAAATTGAGGCTCCAGTGGAAAACCCAATGGCATGAGATCTGAGCCACGGTGGCTGCATAGGGATGGGTCAGGTCCAAATGGGGATTTCAGTGACATGCAAGAAAGAGGGGCTTATGCTATCCCACCAGCGGACACACACACACACACACACACACACACACACACACACACACTTTCTCTCTCTCTCTCTCTCTCTCTCTCTCTCTCTCTCTTGCCTTCACCTTGCTTTATGTTTCTTCATAGCATTTTTGCTCATTGGATACATAACTTATTTGTTTGTTTATTGTCTATACTTCTGTATTAGTCAAGGTTCTGGCAAAAAAGAAATGACACTCTCAAAGGATAACTGAAGAGGTGCGGGAGTCGTCAACAGGGGACTGGCAGCATTGGAAGCCATTGTTTGCCTCCCCTTAGGCACAAAGAGGCAAGCGTGGGTTAGCAAGGGAGGTGTCAGAGGAACCTGCCACCATCTGTGGCTGTGGGAGAGTGGGAATCCCCCAGGATCTGTGGCGGAGTGGGGAGGAACACAGCCACTGCTGAATCGCCGTCTGGCCGGAGGGGAGAGGAGTAAATACCCGGCTCCCATTTCCTTCTATCCTACAGTGTCCCACTGGGACATCCCACTCTCCCTGGTTCCCACTGCCCTCCCAGAAGACAATGCACAATGGCCTGTGTGGTTGGCCTCCTGGCGCACTGAGCAGGGCTGGAAAGGGTGGAGATGAACCTGGAGGGTGAGAAGAGGCTAGCCAGCACCTCCCCCAACTAGAATGCAAACTTCTTATCCCCAGGGCCAAGAATAGTGTCCGGTGTGTGCATTTTCAATAGATATTTGGTGAAGGAATGAATGCATGCAGGACTTAGGAGAAAGATGTTGAAAGAAGATTTAAGCAGTTTCCTAGGGTGGGTGACGTAAACCCACATACTGTCGCTATTATGGTATATGATTAAATTCCACCTTGTTCATAATGATTTCATATGAGGGAGCCTTTTGAGGGAGACAGGTATGGCAGGTAGATCTGGAAGAAAAAAACGAGAAGATACTGACATCTGGATTGCACACATATTCTATTGAGTTACTCAGAAGTTTGCTTTACAGATTTCTAAACCATACTCTGAGAGCAGCTGGACTTTATTAACAATAGATGGACTCCAAGCAAGGACCCCGGTGCTGTGTGGTCAACAGAACAACTGCCAAGTCTGAAGGTTAATGCTCTGGTATCTACAGGTGCTAGAGTCATGTCCAGCCAGCCCCCATCCCAAGCAGAAAAGTCTTGAACCTGAGGCAGCTCTTGGTTCCATCCTGACTCACTCGACCTGTCTGAGACTGAGTTTCCTCATCTGTAAAATGGAGATATTGATGGTTCCTTTTTTGTAGAGCTGTGAGGACCAGCCAGGACCTGACACTGTGCCCAGCATGTGTTACTAACCACAGGATTGTTGTACAAGACCAGGTCTCTAATTCTAAGAGAGGTGTGGAAACTGCCACGAGGTTCTGCTTTCCGGGCTGCAGGCATTCATTCTGCATTCTTGATGAGGGAGAGGGTCAGACGGTAACAGGACAGCTCGTCCCAGAGGACAGCTTCACCCCTGTCCTCTAGCAAGCCTTCCTGCTTCCTTCCTTCAGGGTCAAGTGGAGCCAAAGCCTGTTTCCCTTCTGACCCAGGTCAGCGCCACACACCACACTTATTTATTTTTTTTTTTTCAGGAGGCCCTGGGGGTTCGGAACTGCACTGACAGAGCTCTGTGCAGCCCTTCCTTCCTCTGGATAGAGGAGATGTTTCCAGATGGAGCTGGAATCGGGAGCAGGTGGGGGACTCAGGGAAAGAGAGGAAGGCAGGATTAGCTTCTGTTGGAGAAGACGGGAAATGCCTTAGTGAGTCCAGGGATCCCCATGGCCGTCCTCTTCCACGGGCTGTCTCTCCACTTCTGTTCCACAGTGACAGGTTCTTCCTCCACCCTCTTTGGCTCTGTACCTTTAAAGGAACTGCTCCCAGTTAAAACGGATGAGGCAACAGGGGTAACCACTGAAACAAAGGTCCTCTGCGCTTGCACGAGGAGCTCCCAAGAGACACTTTGGAATCGGTGACGCCAGGGTGGGGTGGTGGGAAGGTCCCCCAAATGCAGGCAGTAAGGTGGTGCACTGTCTGTAGAGAATTTAAAGTCAATAATAAACCAAACTAAAGCCTTTAAAAAAAAAAAATTATCACCATACGGTAGCACTTCCAAACAATGTCAGTGATAAAATATTCTTCCTAAAAAAACTTTCGTAGGTCTAAGTTCTAAACAATTGCTGCCGTCGATGGTGAGTTTCAGTAATGTAAACTTCCAGTTAACTTTTTTTTTATTACTTATCCTTTAACAAATAGCATACCCGACATAGAAGATAGTTCAGAAAACTCTCAGTCATACAGCAGCTCCTGACACAGAGGGACTCAGCGACACGGGTTTGTTTCAAGAGTAAGCTCATAAGGGTTCGGGACTGTCAGGGCTTGCCGCAGTGTCTCTGGTCCCTGCGGAATGGCACAAACCTACTGCATTTGAACAGCAGATTGAAACAGGCAATATAGCACCGTAGTGTAAAGACAAAGAAACTGAACAGGAGAACCTTCACTTCTGTCATTCTATGTGACCATACAGAGTTTTTATTTGTGCTTAAAATTTGAAACAGTGAAGAAAGGTGTAAACTTCAAGGTACACTATTTTTATTAGGGAAGTACAGATTTTTATTCACACTTATATGTCTTACTGAATTTGAATAATATTTTCAAGTGAAATTTTTACTTTTCTAGTTTATTTTCTTTAAATCTAAAGAATTAGTGAAGAAAATAAGGATTATTACTGGAAATAATGTTCTCATATAAAGGAGGGGGAAGTTAATGAAAGATCTAGCTCAGGTATCAAATATTCTAGATATTCCATGGTTCGGAATTATGCATGCCGGCTGCTGCCTTCTGCACTCAAATTTTGCAATGTAGAGAAGTGTGTGTGTTTATACGTGTGTACGTGTGTGTATTGGTGGATTTAGAGAACAATTTTTCTTTCTTTGAGTCATTATATGACTCTCAGAAAATGTTATGATTTTAAACGGAAGTATACTTCAATTTCGCTCTGGTTAGCACACATAAATAATCCCTAGGCGAGTACTGGATTTGTAAGCTGATTCTGGCACTTGGGATAATATGGGAGCATCTCTAATTTACAATAGTAAGTGATCCAGGGGCTAGACATCATTCATAAGACTGCCCGTATTTAATGAGAGCCCAGCAGGTTCAAATGAAGAGTGCCAGACAGAGGTATGTCGTAAGTGTGTACACATACTGCTGTGTAAAACACAAAGTCCAGATCTCAACGGCTTTAAATAAAATGGGAAAGTGAACAATTTGAGGAATTCAGGAAGAGACTAAAAATAATGCGGTTCTCCCTCTCTTAATGTTCCAGGTCAGATGAGGCAAGCCCAAGGGGCGTGGGCCTGGAATAATCATGTAATTGTTGATATGTAGCTGTGTTTTGTGTACTACGTCTCAAGTCCAAAAATAGTTTAGTGGTCCTGAGAGAGAGACTCTGATAAATAGAGGGCAATGTAGTTAGGAAAGATCTTGAACTTGGAAACCTAGACCCCTCATTGTGCTGAGCCAGGCCAGCAGAGCTGTGGAGGGACGGGCAATTTCCATAAAGCAAGGCGACAATGTGTGCAATGCCAGGTCATTTCTAATAGCAGTAGCAGCCACTGTGAATACCTTTCTCTTAACACGTTTGTTTTTGAAAAACTCAAAAAAAAAAAAAAAAAAAAAAAAAAAAAAAAAACACCACATGCCAGAACCTAGGACAACCTGCTCAGGTTTACCAAACTGATCACCAGGCCAATCAGAAGGTCATTCTGTCTCTCAGAGTTTGCCATGATGGTGTGAAATGCAACAGACCAGTGAATAAAGACAGTGCCAAAGCAATGGCATAGCTGTGACTTAGATCTGGAAAGACGGAGAATTCAATGAAAATAGGGGCAAGCTTCTTGACGTGAACAACTAATGTCTTCCCCCAATATTATAACAAGCAAGTTGTTTTGAATAGGAGTTAGTTTACTGAGCAGCGTGTAGAATCTGGAAATTATGTGTCCTTACATTTTCTTTAAAAATGATTCCCTCTGGGTAACATAAAAAAGTGGTGTTCCTGGTCTAACAAGACCTTAGTAACTATCAAGTTAATATCTGTTTTTTCCAAAGTTCAGTCACGAGCTCTGTGGTGTTTCAGAATTCCCCATCTCTATGCTTTTAAGAGGCATTCTTCCTTCTCCCCAAGGAGGTGAACTTTAGAAATTTTGATTAATTTTCATTCGTGCTTCATTTTCCGTTCTCACCACTGATGCCCCCAACTTTGTGCTTCTCCTCAGTGAGCTTATTTTTGGGCCCCTCTCGGGGCTGAATTTCAGAGCGATTGTTTTTTTCATAGACATAGGTGTCAGCCAGTCTTTTTTAGATTTTTTTTCTCAAGCAAACATTGTCATTGTGTCTGACATATTATGTGTTCTTGAAAGGGCATTCAAAAAAGAATACATCATCCCACAGAGAAATCGAGGCAAATGTTGGTGCAGAAACATAACCCTTAGACAGAAATCAGCGCCCCAGAGCAGTGACTCTGTAGAGAGGTGGGAGGCACACCTGTAGAGTCTCTGTAGAGAGGTAGGGATGGCCATCTTCGCCACAGAGATGGCTCTTCTCTGGATGACCAGAAGGTGATATTGACCAAGCAATGTTACCCTCATGTTTTAGGTCTTGGAAAATTTATTGAGAATCTGTTATGTGCTGGGGATTTCTAGCTCTTCCTCTGAAATTACTTCCACTCTGGCTAAAATAGTGGAGTACCTCCCTATACATGTAGGAGGACTCTTGTGCACCTATTACCAAACAGGGGGGCATTTGGGGGCATTAATGTGCACACAACCTTGTGTGGATATGTTAGCAATCAAAATCATGCTGTTGAGTTTGCTTTTGGATGTAGTGGATTCCACTAATGGTAAAGCCTAGCTAACTGCAAAAGAGATGAGAATAAGATAAAATCTGCCCTTGATTCATTTATTTATTTAAAAAGTACTAACTGAACACCTACTATGTTACTTTTTACAGTTACTAGCATATTAGTTTATCTTTTCTTTTATAACCTCACCTCCAAATTCATCATTTTTAAGTAACAATTTTAAAAACTAATAATTAAAAAATAGCTTTTAAACTATCAATTCATGAGTATTCAATTTCCATCTTTCTTAAATACATCCTTTATCTAGGTTCATGGACCTCACATGAATAAAATTAAGGGGGGTTTATGAACTTGTATGGGAAAATAATCCCCATTAATCACATCATTTTAATATTTGATAACTATATTTCAGTATAATTATTTTTTCATTGTAATCTTATGTATTCTGTTTTATGCATCTATAAACATTATTCTGAGAAGGGGTCCATCGGCTTCACCACATGACCAAGGAGGTCTCTGGCACAAAAATTGGTTTTAACTCTATTTCATTCTTTCAGTGAGAGTCAGTGAGACACGAACACTTTCAGTCTTTATACATCTGAAAATATTTTTATTTTGCCCTCATTCACAAATGCTCTTTCAAGTATGTCCCCAGATGAGGTCACCCTGGAAGGAAGCACAGGTGAGAACAGACAGTGGGATCCTGGGCTGAGCCTGGGGCACACCAGCTTCTAGGGACCAGGTGGGGGAAGAAAGACCACTAAGGAGGCTGCGAGGAGGGACCGGCAGGGTAGTAGGAGTGACAGGAGAGTGTCACAGAAGGCACAGAACATGGGGTTTCAAGGAGGAGGGAGCAGCCGACTGTGTCAGATGTTGCCGCAGGGTCAAGGCAGAGGAGAAAGGCAAAGAGACCAGGACCATTGACTGTTCTAACATGGGGACCGTGGCGACACCACAGGAGCAGCACTGATGAAGAAGTGGGGAAGGAAGATTGATTTGACCAACTTTGAGGCCAGAGAAGAGGGGCAAAGATGTGGAGAAAAAAATCCAGTTGTTCAGCTCTTTGGTTAAGACTTGCTGTAGATGAGAACAGAAAAGTGTTAGAGTTAATGGGGGAAAAGAGAAAGAGATACGTCAAAGGACCGTCTTAAAGAGAGATTCTGGAGCACATCTGTGTGCTAAAGGGACTGATCTGGTGCCAAGGAAGTAGGAGGGATGGGACCCAGAGCCACGTGGAGGGAGAGGCAGCCATGGGGAGGAGAGTGGCGTCCTCACACCCTGGAGGGAAGGCACGTGGGTAAGGCAGGGAGGCTGGGAGTCTGTGTGTAGGAAGATGAGCATTTAATTTAATTGACTGGTTTCTCAATGAAGTATTAGGCAAGGGTACTGCTAAGAGTGAGGAGAGAAGAGAAGGTGTGAAATGGTCATTTTTGAGGAGTGAGAAAACTAACGTAAATAATAGGATTGCCAGGCTATGTGGCTGTAACAATTGCACCAAGGATTAGCAGGATGATTTCAATGCTGTGTGCAGGCCCCTAAGACCTGCTCTCTGAGATATCCCCCCACCCCGTCGTTCCCACTTCTCTCTACCCTCATTGTCCTCCTATTAGTTCTTCTTTCTTCCATATTAAACCTTCTTTAACTGCTGGCTGAAATTAATCCGTGCTAATGTGGAACTCATTGGAAATGAAAATGGGCTCTGTGTCAACTTTTCAAAGGTGTTTGAGTCCAATTGCTTCACTTAAAGCAATTTGTCTCTAAAAATGTAAATTTAGGAATTAGGGGCAGGAAAACATAGATTTTTTTTCTGTTGCTTCTCAAATCCTGCCACAAAAGCAACAGTTCATACTTCTGATGTCACCTGGCATCATATTTTTCAGACCACCAAGGTGCCATTACCTACACTCTCAGTTCAGCTGTATTCTAATGTGTCAGGAAAGAATCACTTAACTATTTTCTGTATTCTTCCATGAAAGAATATAGGCCCTGGAAACATTGGGCTACTTTATTCAGTGTCATTTCTTGCTCTAATTAAATCATGAACCCAGAATCTTAAAGAAAAGACTACGAGTTTAACGCAAGTTTAAGATTGTCTCTTTCTGTACTCAGAAATCACTACTCCATCTTAGACATTAGGTATAAGGATAACCACCCTACCTGTACCCGAGGAATTGCCCAATTTAGAAATAAAAGGCAAGGGCATCTTAACAGTCTTCCTAGGGAGGGAACTGTCTTTAGAAAAATACCTTGGTAAGCACCTAGAAAACAGTTGAGACTCTGAGACCTCTAAGAGAGTGGAGGCTCTCAAGCACGAGGTGAGGAGTGGGATGTGTATGCTGTCCCCACGGAGGGAGGAACCGATGGGAGAAGGGTGGAGACTGCAGGGGAGAAGGGGAGAGAGAGTCTAACAGGACGGCGAGAGGCTGGCGCCGGAGTCCATGGAAGCGCTCAGTGGTGGGGTGGCCAAAGCACCCTGACGATAATGTCCACTGCTCCAGTCATAACTTGGCACTTTTTCTGGTTGTAAACATGTCTTTGGTCACCCCCTCACCCCCACGTCTTCATGTTCACATTTACTGTGTGTAGGTTTGGTGGAATTCAAAAAAGAGGCTGTTTTGTCATTTGCACCAACCGAGAGCAACACAGACACAACATACGTGAAACGTGGGCGTTCTCTGGGTTGTATAGGCCAGGACACTGCATGCACCCTTAGGAATTTGTAGGTATCCCAAAGAGCGCTCTGAACTTCCACAATCTGGGCTAGAGAAATTGTATTAATTTCTAGATCTTTGGGAGGCAGCGATCTACAGCCAACATCTGGGTTATGCTTGGTTCTGGAACCCAACCTGATTCGGGTAAATTCTTCTGTCCCTCACACGTTCCTGTGTTGGTCACCCCATTTTTCCACATCTCCACAGTTAGAGATGGGTGAGAATCAAATTGGAGCATTTTAGTCAGAGCATAGCCTATGATTCTGTCTAGAGAGGGCAAAAGAGCTATTCACCATGACGTGAGCTTAATTCTAGCCTGGGTAGGTGCAACGTGAAGAAACTTCTGGAATAAAGCTTGCTCCTTGACTTGTTGATGACGAGAGTTTGTTTATAGGCGTTGTCTGAGAAGGAAGTTTCAGGCCTTTGTCACCTGGCATGATGCTGCTGTGAGTGTTCTGTGAAAGCTGGGACCCGGGTGACATGGTGGGAGTCAGGGCTGTCGGTGGAAGAGACAGCTTGGTGGGTGGCAGCCTGGCCTGCTTCTGCGACGATGGCATTACCAAGGAAATTCCATGGCTGGCTTGCATAGGAAGTGCTATCCATGTTTAACTAACAGAGACGGGATAATTGTTGACAGATATTTGATTATTCTCCTCAGTACAGAGGTGTAATGGGACTTTACCTCTGCGCGCCATTTTTCTACTTAGAACTGTTGTTTCTCCTTCCATGGAAACTGGGATGGGAGTGTGGCAGTGCATGATGGGAAGAGCACTAATGTAAAGACCGAAGATCTGAATTCCAACACGGGCTCTGATACTAATGCTGTTGTGACCTTGGTTAAACCTTTGAACTTCCCTCCAACGCAGGAAGATAGTTGGAACAAGTGATCTCCGCCCCCTTTGCTCTCACATTCTTTGATTCTGATACTTCTTCTGGCATGGAGGACTCTTCAGCACATATTTGTCTAGAAAATGTCAAATGTCTCTATAATGAGAGATAAAAATGAGGAAAGTTTTTTTATTTTTATTTTTTTTGAGGGTCAAAGGAAATGCTGAGGCCCTGAAAATAGCACAGAGCAGTGGAATTTGGGTGGGAGGTGGTCTCAGGAGGACAGGGCTTTGCAGGCCCAAGCCAGGGTCTGCGGATGTTTGCAGATCACCCTTGCTGTTATCTGCAGTACGCGGCATCTGTCTCTGCAAAGCACCTGCACCCAGGATGCCCGACAAAGGAGCAGAGGTTAGAACCGGAGTGACTGTGCAATGTGCCTGGGCAAAAGAACATGTGCATGTTTAGAAGAAAAGTGCAGCTTCCTTCTAAATAGATTCTCTCCCAGGCCCACACAAGAAGGATACCCATATCCTCAAATACCCTGCTTTCTCTATGGCACTGGGGGAATGGGGACTGATAGGGGATGAGTCTGACATGTGCATGACAGCTGAGGTATGGGGGTGACATATGTCATGCCGTGGGCATCAGAAAGGGCTTCTTGCTACATGGGTGGCATCACCTCTAAGAACTAAAGGTGGAATATGAAGGCTGGGGGTGGCTCACAGGCCATTGGGGGTCAGCACCTCCAAAGGAAAGGTCAGTAAGGGTCAAGAGAGGGCTGTTGATGACACCCACATGGAGCCACACCTCAAATCTGCCTCTGTCCCCCAAATGCTGTTTCTCTCTCTTCAAGGAAAAGGCAGGGAATATAGTGCTGGGAGTGGAGTCCGGAAGAGGGTTCCACTTGGAGCGTGTTTGAAGTTTCTGGCAGAAGCTGGGGCCATCACTGGAAGCAAGAGAAGCGGTAGAAGGGAGGCTGTCAACTGTGTCCATTTGGCTCAAAAGATGGAAGCTGTGGGATCTTCCACGGCAAAATGACATCAGTATCCGAACGATGCATGCGCAAAGATGTCATAATGCTGTCTGTTGGTGGAACGGGTGCAGCAGCAGTAAGTGCAAATAAAACCTGAGTGGCTGCACAGCTGAGCTCAGATATGACTAATTCCATTAACAGACATTCTGCCAAAATATACACACCGAGATAAGAATAAGACCATTTGTATACTATAAATCTGCCCAATTATTTGCCGGTTCCTTCCTTGCATGAGGATAGGTCAATGCCAGAAGAGAATTTTCCTGGCCTCGAGATAGAAATACCAAAAGGGAGCTGACCTTGGGCCACATTGGGTCAAAAGGGTTAACAACATCTGGTTGTGGATTAAAAAAAAAAATACACACACACACAAAAAATAGGGCCTACCATGCCAAGATGTGGAGGTGGAGTTTTTTGCAAGTTGAACCATTTTGTGCTTTTACATGTAATGCTCCAGACTGTGGCATTAATAACTTTGCTTGTGTGTTAGACTTTCAAATGCTCTTCTCTAACGAGCCAGTCATCGGGTATCTCCTCCCTCGGGGAGCGTACATCCTAGGGCGGGGGCGGAAGGTGGAGACAGCCAGCAAAATTAAAGTGCATTATAGTGTACTAGAGGTGATGTGAGGTGAGAGAATAATAAAGCAAGTAAGGGGATGTGAAATATGGTGCAGTGAGGGCCTCACTAAGAAAGCGATGTCGGGGCAAAGGCGTGGATGTGGTTATGGGGGTGCGCCAGGAGGAAACGTGCGCGAAGAGCGTCCCTGCAGAGAGCGCAGCCAGTGTGAGGGCTGAGTGGGAAGCCCGCCTGCTGTGCAAGGGGCCGCGTGGCCGGAGCAGCCTGAGTGGGCAGGAGAGAGGGAGGCTGGGAACCACGGGAGGGAATGGCGGGCGGGCAGGGGTGCAGATCCTGCAGGGCTCACAGGCCACTGGAAGGACTTGCTCTCTGAGTGCATGAGGTGGGAGCGCAGGTGGGCTGAGCACAGGTGGACGTCGTAGTCACACACCTTGTGGTTTAGAAGGACCCTTCTAAGTGCAGTCTTGAGGACAGACTGCAAGGGGGCAAGAAGAGAAGCACAGAGACCAATCAGAGCCAAGAGATAATCCAGCCAAGAGATAATGACGGCTTCGCTGAGAGTGATAGTGGTGGAAGCGGTAAGAAGTGTCTGATTGTGCATGTATTTGAAAGTAGAGCTCGCAAGATTTCATGGCAAATTAAACATAAAGTATGCAAGGGAGGACTCAAAGATCACTGTTAGGGCTTTGGTCTGGGTAACCTGGAAGGATGGAGGTGTCCTTTACTAATATGGGAGATACTTCTTGTTGATAGCTAGTTTGGGAGGGAAGATCGGCAGATTCATTTGGGACGTGTTTAGTTTGAGGTCCCATTGAATGCCCAAAGTGGAGATGTCAAGTAGGCAGTTTAATATATGGGTCAGGAGGTCAAGTGAGAGGTCCGCAATAGAGATACACAGCTGGAAGTCATCAGCACAAAGATTTAAACCCAAACTGGTAGGGATCACCTGGGGGATAAGTGTCAACAGAGAAGAGTTTCCAAGACCGAGCTATGGAACACTCTAATGCTAAGAGGAGGAACCAGCAATGGAAACGGAGATGAGCAGTTTAATTCTGTTTGCTTTTATTGATAACTTACTATACGTCAGCACTATACTAGGAACTGGGTATAAACAAATCAGACTAGGACCTGCCCTCCAGATGCTTACAGTCAATGCATTAAACTGATTGTTTGAATGAGGTGTGGTAACCGCAAAAAGACACGTATCTGGCAGTGTGGGATCAGGGAAAAGAAACCCTTGGCTCAGGCTGGAGAGTTAGGAAAGTCCTTGGAAAGAAATAACACCTGGAACTTAAAAAGAGACTAAAGGTTACCTGGGTGAAGAGGGGGAAGGGAGGAGGGGTGAAACACATGGAACATGCTGGAAAATGCATCCTTATTTGGTGCTGGAATTTGTGCATGAGAAAGGAGGAGCTCTCTCTCTAATGAGGTTATACTGTGAAGTCATAAGAGGCACTTCATGTTAACAACCATAGACAACGTGACAGGAGAATTGGTTACTCTGGCTACATTTGCAGTTTGGTTAAAGAAGTTTGGGTTCAACTTGCCACCAACTGCAACATTTCAGAATGTAGAACGGCCCCCGCAAGAGTCAATTCCAGCTGTCACTACAACAGGGCAGGGTATCTCCACGCACAGTTCATTCCGGGTTGCCGCTGAGGCCAGATGGTGGTTCCATTTTTTATTTGCCTTTGTTTTCATCATAAAGTGTATGCAGTAAGCACAGAGTGTTCCTAACAACAAGCAGGGACTGCAGGCGAGAAGAATTGCTCCTCGGGGAAGGAAAGGGACAGCCACTTTGACAACTCCCCGTTCCATGTCAGAGAGCCAGCTGCACTCAGCAACCCAAACGCAAGCAGGAAAAGAAGACAAAGCATTTGCCCAGGAGCTCACCCCCACAGCAACTGTTGCTTAAGGCAAGACGGGTCAAATTCAAGCTGTAGAATACAAGTGAGAATCAGTACCTGGAAGCAGAATAATACAATTTTGAAGGTTCATCCTCATTGTACCCAGATACATTTGTCTCAAGCCTAAGTATCACAGATGGTTGCTGTCATGCCCCAGAGTGATAGCATGGCAAAAAGGGAAGGCAAAGCCAGGCAAGGTGGCTCATACCTGTAGTCCCAGATACTCGGGAGGCTGAGGTGGGAGGATCATTGAGGCCAGGAGTTGAAGGCTGCAGTGCACTGTGATTGCACCTGTGAATAGCCACTGCACACCAGCCTGGGCAACATAGCAAGACCCCATTTCTAAAAAAAGAAAAGAAAAAAAAAAAGAAGGGAAAAGGGAAGCAATGTGGAGCAGGGAGAGAGGACGAGCTTAGAGGCATTAGAGCCCAGGGCTCCAGAGAACAACTAACAGTTACCGAACTGTTTTTCTTGAGTTTTAGCTGAGTCTATAAACTCAACACTATTATTATGGTTCCACAAAAATAAAATTAGTGGTACTATGGTTTAAATCCCTATAGTCTAACTCTGGAGTCCTTGCTGTGACACTGTGAGAATTGCTCTTAAAACAGTCTTGGGACTACCCATGTCAGACTCCCCTGGAGCACCTATTTCCAATGCAGATTCCTGGGCTCCAAGCCAGGCCTCATTCATCAGGCTTTCTGTGGGCAGAGGTCCAGGGAGGTAACTGGGCAGCAGCATTCTCCATACAAAAGCTTAAGAGCAATTGGATGACAATCGTCTACTTCCCGTCTATATTCTGACCTTGGGCAGGTCACTGTGTCTCCTCAGGCCTCAGTTGCCTCACTTGTAAAACGAGGATGGGAAGGGTCACTTCCAGCTCAAAAACTCGATTATAATTCCTCTTTAAACCCAACAACCTGACTGCAGCCTGCCAACTGGGTCTTTGCCATGTATCTCCTTATCTTTAAATATCAGCGTTATCAAGATGATATTTTAAGTATCACCCAATTTATAGTTTGATGCACAAATATTCACAGAGTTTCTCTGGAAACCCAGGAGAAGCAGACATCCCCCTAATGTGGCATATTTGAAGTGCATCCCTCCCGAAAGCCCAGGGTCAGGACTAAAGGATTCTTTAGGTCTCTCATCGTCTGGAGATTCTTCTATTCTCTGACTTCATAGCATTGCTAAAGACATGAACTGCTTGATAATCTTAATTTTCCTTCCACTCTGAAATCACAGTCTGAGTTAGTGGTCATCTTGTAAAGGTTTCAACCAGGCATCCTATACCACTCATCAGCTCTAACCCATTTTTGGTTTGCTCTGGTTTCATTTCTCTGATTTTTTTTCTTTAGTGAAAGGAAAGCAAAAACTAGGGCATTGGCCAAACAAGTCCGTCCACTTGGTGGAGAGGTTTCCAGATAAGAAGGATCTGAAGGACTTCCCATGGGCGTGAGGGAAATTGCATACGCCATCAGGGGAAGAGGACCAGGAAATCACTTCTTGTTTTTAAAACAGCAGCAAGGCTCTCAGGGATGACTCTGTGAGGCGCAGAAGATTGCAGCTGGGGGAGGCCCGGCAAGGCTGAGCGTGGGCACAGAGCTGCCCGTCCTGCCTGAAAGCTCGAAATGCGTCCTGCTTGTCTGTCCCTCCACCGGGCGTGAAGCCTCCCGGAGTCTGCGGGGCAAATGGCCCCATAGTGCAAACTGGGGAGCTTTGAGGCATCTGATCAGAGCAGGAGCCAGCCTGGGGACGAGGGTGCCGAACAGGTAACAGGCATTTCTCCTACTGTGGTCCGTCTCCCTTTGTAGCAAGATCTCAGGGGCGTCTAAGTCACTTCTCTTAAGGCGTCTTCCACTTGTGGTGATCTTTGCCTGATTTGCTTTTGTATAGCCGTGGCATGTTTGTTGGGAAGGTCAAGAGCATTGTGCTGTTGGCCGAGTTGATGAGACCATGTTAATGGAGATTGAGTACAGGCAACTAGCTGGGATCCTTCAGTATTTTCTTTATCACAGAGGGTTTTTTTTTTCTTTTTAAAGTGAATTTTCACATCCCCAAACCAGACAATACTGTAAGAACCAGAGCGTTCATGAACTACCGCCTCGCTGCCCGGCCATGAGCCTTTCCCCGGGCAGGCGCCATTGTTGCGGTTGTGCTGAGGAAGGGGCGGCTGCGCCTGAGCAGTAGGGGGAGTTGGGGTGGTCTCTCCGCTCTCAGACAGTCCTGCAAGGGCCAGGGGTGGCCTCTGAAATGTAAGATGCAAGCTGCAACCTCTCACCCGTGAATGAGGGGAAAGGAGTCTGTATTCTGCACCAGGAAGGACGTCTGTCCTTCCAGAACAGTGTCGGAGCTTCAGAGCTGGGCAAACTTGTTCTGAGCACTTAGAAAGGATGAATAGTTCTGTGACGTGTGGCTTGTTTCCATCGTGCTGCTCCGCTATAGCTCTGTTTTTCCTTTCATAACTGGCTAATGTTGTTGGCTTTTAAATTTTTTGAATTACACAAATAATACATGAATATATTGTTACTGCAAAAGCATGTCTATTAGTTTTTCAAGCCCTGCACCCGCAGTGTACACTTTTTTCACCTCCCCAAAGATTGTCCTGTTAATAGTTTGCTGTGTTACTGGTTTATTTTCTGCTCTTCCCAGCTCTTAGTACAAGCCAGGCGCACGAGTACAATAAATTCTCGTTGTCGGATTCACGGGATGATGCTTAACAACACCTTACTCTCAGTGAATGGATGAAATGATACACAGGGAACATGAATAGCTCTTTTAACACTTAGGAAAGTCTGAAACAGTTTTGTTCATTTTTGCCATTACTGTTTTTGTGTTAGTTGCGGCTTTCACAATTAATATTAATATTAATAGCAACCTCCCAAGGATTAAACTCTGGATTTGCCAATTAGTGGTCTGGACTTTTCCCTTGGTGGCCATCAGAGGTAGCCTTGTTCTGGAAATTAAAGGAGGGAAAATAAAATAAAATGAAATTAACCAGATAGATATAAAACAGACAATAGCTAGCTACCTAGCTAAAGTAGTTGGCCCAGAGAAGATGGGGCAAGGGTGGGAGAGATTCCTTTTTTAATCGATGGATAACAAATGAATTTAAAAGATTTCCATCTCTTTTAGTCTTCTGTAAAAATGTGGCCTCATCTCCCTTCCCCCGTACATCGTTAAGAGAGACGTGACTAAGAAAAAAATCACTATGAACAAGTTAATATGGGTCATGGAGAGAGGCTTTGGAAAGAAGGTACAATTAGCAATGTCAAGCCCAAGAGTAATTACAAAACACTTTCAGGTGCTATTTTGTAATATTTGTTTTTACCCTTTTCAAGGTTTCTCCACCCCAAACTAGAAGGCCAGTAGGTACTGCTGATTTTTGACATTCTGTAGTGAACCGTCCTGTTAAATTTGCCTGCTTTTCTCCCTTCTCCAAATCTCTGGGTAATCTGATTAATAATTCCATTCCACTGCACAGTATTAGCCAAATGACAGACTTCCCTTGAGACCCTGTAGACTAAAAGCGCTCACTGAGTATGGCTTTAATGACTACAACACAGTAATATCCTTTACTGTGCTGCGTGGTACTTGGGGCATTTTTAAGCAGTTAAAAATGTTCCATGGATTGCCACCTACTCTGGTTGATAAGGCTAATCCATCTCCTCTACATATTATAAATTCAGTCTCTTGTATGGATATGCAACTTGTTAGTTCTCTAAAGACTTTCATATCTCTTCTTTCTCCATGTTGCAGCTAAAGCAGGTATCTTATTCTTAGTTTATAGAATACAAAAATGAGAGGTTCAGAGGTTAATTTACTTGCCCAGCATCATGCAATGAATCTTTTTGTGTGCAGGATCTTTTCTCATCACTGAGATGAGAAGAAACTCAGTTCGCTGGCCTTTCAGCCCCATTCTCGGTCAGCAGTGTGAGGATAAAAGCCATGTGGCACAGAGAATTAATGTGATTGGCCGGACTCTGTCAGCTTTGTAACCACCTGGTTGATGTTTTGCTTTGATTCTGAAGGTAGACCGAACTACGGCCTGGTCCAGAGGTTAGCAGATTCTAACACCTGCTGTCCATTGGTATCACCCCAGGAGCTCTAACAAAAAGAAAACAATGTCCACCACACTTTGCTAGAAGAACTGAATCAGAATCTCTGGGGAAGGGGCCTGGTATTGTTTTTTAACTTCCAAAGTGATCCTATTATGCAGCTGGGGCTGAGAATCACTGAGTCTTGGCTATAAGAGATACAGTGGCTACACTGGGAAGCAGAAGCAATACTCTGAGAAGTTGGGGCCAGAAGTAGCAGCAGTGGCGAGCATCATGCATTAGAATTCTAGCTGCCGCTGTTTATCAGAAGCACAGGCGCATCTGCACGTGAGAATGAAGAGGAGGTGTCCGGTGCTGCCTTTCCAGCCTAAATTGGAACAGCCCCCCTGACTTCACTGCAGATACATTGGCTCCCTGTTGCTTGAGGATTTTACACAATCTGATTAAATGTGCTAGGTAAACAGGATGTGCTCTTCCGATGCCAGAGGACTATGGGGTCATACATTTACTCAAGGTCGTTTTATCATTTTTGTATTCCAATCCCAAGAAAAAGGAAAAAAAAAAGGAATACTAATTATCTTTTGCATGATCTGCCACTCTTTGGGTTGAACTGAATATAGATAGACAATAAGTCAGGGCTGTTTTTTAATCATAAAATGTGCTCCTGCAGCCTTTTCCCCTTTGATATTTCTTGATATAGTTCGAGTTAGTACCTTGTGGGTGT
>RJWJ010031008.1:0-19501 GCA_004363605.1 Indri indri | reverse complement strand
GAAGTCAGGGCTTTTAGTGTATTCGTCACCAGAATAGTGTACATTGTACCTGATAGGTGGCCCCTTCTAAGCAATTCTATTTGTAATCACTTGTTGAATTTCATTGTGCCAAATGACAACAGGCATCTCTCTGTTGCTAAAAGGCAGGGATTGCTGGGTATGATGGCATAAGCACAACCAAGCTTCCTTCTTCCTTGCCTGGCTCAATAACTGCTCAACTCACTGTCCTAGACCAGGATGTTTCTAGATAAGCAAATGCAGTGTTTTCCCACAGGCGTGTTACCACGGGCTACAGTAAGAAAACACAAAAAGATGGCACACACCCTGTCTTTGAGTAAGAAAGAAAGGGAGTGCCAATACTGATGTTACTCAAACATCACAGAACAAGAGAAAGGACAGGTTGTTGAAGACAGCAGTCAGGAAATTTCAAATATCATCCTTCATCAACTTAAACTCTGTAGCCTTTGACCACGAACACTGAGAAGCTCACTCGGACAGTTATGCATTTTAAACCCCTCAGACGCTCCCTCACCCACAGGTGAGATAAGTGTCAAGGCCTTAAGGAAGGTATCTGTGACCTGGGTTCAACTCTACCTTTATTTCTTGTCACCTTTGACCCTCTGTGTAAACTCTTCAGAGACACCACATACCCAAAGTTGTTTCCACTTCTGGACTGGTACTAACCGATCAACACTAAGGTGCTCACAGGCAGTAATACTCACTGGGTGCTATCAGGTGGGGGGGTGCAGGGTAGAGTGGGGGGAGGTAAACCCATAGCTAACAGAGACGGGGCGCACAGTATGGGGGAAGGACACACTTGCGGCCCTGGCTTGAGCAAGGCAAATGCATTTCATGTAACCAAAATGTCTTATCATTGCATTTTAATCTGTGTGTTTCCTTGAAGCACTGTGAGGTCCTTAAAGTCAGGGACTGTGTGTCTTATTAATCTACATATTCTGAAACCCTGTATAGCCTGTGGTGTATACTAGAAGCTTAATAAATGTGGTTTGAATAAGTGAATTATCTAAAGACTTTAAATTCTTATGATGACAGCTTTTTCAAACATTAATTAAAGGGAAAAAATGAAACGTATAGAATTAGCCTAATTATTTCTTTATTCTTTTACCTTTAGCAAGTTATTTTTCCTTAGAAGTCCTAATTTTCTCACATGTACAATGGGTATAATACTACCTACCTTATAGAGTTGTTACAATTAAATAAGAAAATGCATAGAAAATTGCTTAGATGTGTCCTTAACATATAATAATGATTAAATGAATGTTAGGTACTATTATTAACCAAATGATTAATGTGAAGTTAACCATTTGACTTATATCCATATTTTGCAAGAGTTAAATTTGTAAAATGATGTGTGTTTCTTATTCTTGCTGGGTTTTTTGTTGCTGTTTGTTTGTTTCCTTTTTAGGCATTTTTTGTGTTGTGTTACTCTTTTATCTGAATCACGCTGATCTTTCCCTCGATTTGTCTCCTCTCTGTGTGAGAAGAAATAGCCAGTAATTCAGATACCCCATAATTCAGGGCTGAGTAACACACACATGTTGAGTCAGCAGGGACTCCGATTTAGAATCACATCAGCAAACATCATATTTTGTAAATATTTCAAAAATCGGTGGATGCGGCTATATCCACTATTCTAAATTACCATTATGTGTCCGTCACTCAAATTTGTTTCTATTCACAAATAAGCTTTATGAGGTTATTGTTGAAAAAAAGGAACCATGATTCCAAATTTCTATATACATCAGTTTTAGTCATTCTCATTCCCATCAAGGTTTGGCAAGGGAAGAGGAGGTTTATAAATTGATGATAGGAGTAAATTATGCATAATCCCATAGGTCAGCAGTGTCTTAAAGCATGCTGTAAACTAAAGGTCAAATCCCCAAAAGTCAAAGTTATTTACCAAAGGCAGCAATTTTATTTTACTTCCTTTAAGACCACAAACATACTTATTTCCCAAAAGGTCTTGCATATTTGCTTGTACTGTAAGTAGAATTGGAAATAAAGTTAACTTTGGTACTCGACTAATTGCAGACCACCCTGGTGCTTGAGTCAGGGCGGTCTCCTGCTTGTGCCACAGATATGCCCAGCTCGTTTCCATTTTCTTGCTTTTACTCAAACTTTCTCCATCCTCTAACCTACTTCTCTCTGGGCTCCATTCCTGGGCTCCACTGTTTGTTAGCTCTGAGACCTTAGTAAATATATTTAATTTTCTCTAAACCTCAATTTCCTCATCTATAAAATGGGGACAAAAATAGTATCTGTCTGAAATGGTTGTTACTATGATTAAATTAGACAGCGATTTAATTTTTAGCCCAATTCCTGGCATTACATAGCATGTATTTCATGGCCAGGGATATCGTGGCTGCTGTTATTCTGCCTGTTCTGTTCCGTCTACCTATAAAGGCCCAATTCTCCCTGTACCTTTCCCAGATACTTTCATACTTTCTCCCTTCACTGTGTCTACTGTGTGGGTTTTACTCAGCACTTGGGGTGTGTGTGTGTGTGTATAAATACCATAAAGGCTTTCATCCTTGTCATCTTTACGCTGAGTAGGCTGAGGAGGAGGAAAAGGAAGGGTTGGTCTTGCTGTCTCATGGCTGCAGAGGCAGAAGAAATCCGCGTAGAATTGGACCCATGAAGTTCAAACCCACATTGTTCAAGGGTCAAGTCTGTGTGTGTGTGTGTGTGTGTGTGTGTGTGTGTGTGTGTGTGTTCCGGCCCACATGAGTAGTTCTGGCCCATGAGTTGTAGACAGAAGCGGCACATCGCTTTCAGGCTACCTCGCTAAATCGCAGGTGAGAGACACTCTTGAGCCTTTTCCCCAGCCCTAATCACCAATCCTAGAAGCAGTTGTTGAGACAAGGTCCCTATCAGCCTAGATCCTAAGTGACTACCTACGATAAGCAGAGTCTGTACTCCCAACAATAAAAATGAGTGAACTACCGATATATGCATTAACACGGATAAATCACAAAAATTTGTTAAGTGAAAGACACTAGACAGAAAAGAGTATATTCTGTATGACTGCATTTATAGGAAATTGTGGAACAGACAAAACTAATCTATAGTGACAGGAATCAATCGTGGCAAATCAGTGGCTGCACAGGGTAGAGGGTGAGGGGCATAAATCTACTGGAAAGAGACAACAGGAGAGTTTTTGATGATGGAAATGATCTATGTATGGATTAGGGTGGTTTGTCATAACTCATTGGATTGTACTTTTAAAATAAATGCAGTTCATTGTGTATAAACCACACCTCAATAAAGTTGATTAAAAAAAGAACAAAACACAACAAACAAGTAGAATCTCCCTGATGATCTATGCTGGATTTGTAATTGAATTAGAAATAAATCTTCTTGTTTCAGGTTTCTGAGACTGGGAAGGAGGGTTATTTGTTACTGCAGCCTATCCTGACTAAAATACCCATATTGGTTTTGCCTTCTTGAGTAGAATGGAAACTCTCTACAGAGGAGCAAAGCCTTACCTCTCTTTGTACCCTATGGCCCCAGTCCCAGTCCTGGACATATAGTAAGTATCTTCTACTTGACCTGGGCCAACTTGATGGTTTCAATATCACAGCTGAGATCCAAAAGGAGAAATGCTTCCAGACACCAGTTTCTAGTCATTAAGGTAGAAATATGTTCAACTAAATAGTTTGCAAAAAAAAAAACATGATTGAGTAGGATCCTAAGTCTAACATTCAGGTTTCTTTCTAGGCAGATCCTAAATGCATCTTATGGCAAATCCCCAAAACCAGGTGTAGCAGAGCTGTAACAGCAGCTATAAACAAAGGTAACGTAGGTCATGTGACTCAGGGAAGCATGGACCTAAGATATTGTTATCAGGAAAGAAGGTTTAGGAGTGGTAGGCGTGTTTGCAAAGAGAAGAATGTTAAGATATCATTTGGTAAAATCAATTAGTCATGAGGACATCTGCCCAAGAAAATGACCATTTGCTGTTCTCTCAATGACATTTCTGACACCACTCAGTATACCTACAAAATAATTTTGCTTGTCCCAAAGAGATCAAGGGTTTCCTGGAAAAAAAATCACATGACAATTATGGACAAAGTAGAGCAGTTCAGATAACCCAGAGAACAATCCACTTTGTTTTGCCGGATTATGTGTTAATGGTAGGCCTGGAAATGTCCAAACTTACCAAATACCAATCCTGATTGGAGGTAAGTCATACCCTGAGAGTTAGGGAATTTAAGACATCTACAGACAAGGTCAGAGAGGGCTCACAGCCAGATGGGAGGAGAATGGGGATCACCCAAGAATGTTTCAAATTAAAAAATAAAAAACACACATAAATAAGGTTCTCTTCCAAAGTTTTCCACAGTCCGCTGATAACCAGAAACAACAGGCATGTTTTTAAGAATACATAACATCAGGCAGCATCTCAGACCGACTCGGAATCTCCTGGGACAAGGTAGAGGCTGAACACACATTTTGCCAGTTGAGTCTGATGATCAGTTAGGTCTGGGGACCTCACCTCTGCTCTATTTTCCTAGAAAAGAATCATTCCTTCTGCAGCTGGGGATGTTTTGGGTCCCCAAGAGAAAACCAAGGTGCTGCCTGTCCTATAGAGAAAGGCGCCTGGAAACCTGAGAGAATGAGGAGAGGCATTGGGAGGGACTGTTCCAACCTTCCCTCTTGCCACTGGAGACCCGAGATCTAAGAGGAAGCGAGGGCTCCAAGGAAACCCGGGTGGTCCCAGCTTAGGTTTTAATTACAAAATTCTATTTCCAGGTGTTTTCTTGAGGGACAGAGCCTCCGTGTGGTTACTGACAAACCTGAGAGGCATCCGTGGGAGTTTTCAGCCTTCTGTGCTGTCATTTTGCCTGCATCAAGAGAAAATTCAAGGCAATGTAAATAATGTATATCTTTTCTTTCAAAATCAGTGTAAATATTTCATAGACTGTACAGTAAATAATAAATACATTTGGAAAAGACAATATAAATATTTGATAGTTTGCAGAGCAACTGTTAAGCTTGAAATTATATATGAATGTTCAAAAAAATCCAATAAATTCTAAATTACACACAAATGTTTCAAAAGTGACCAAAACATAGTCATGGGTGCAGTTTTAAAAATCACGGTGTTGTTTCTTAGCCAAGGGAGTGTTAAATCAAGATGTCACAGTCTGTAACAGCCTGCTTGTGAATCATCTGAAATTTTGGTAACTCCCAAGCGCCTATGCCTTCTGATAATATAATACTTGGCTTGCGTCTTGAAATAATAAAAACGCCCTCTGCCTATGAAAGAAATGCAGGAATACCACACTATGCAGCTGCTGCTTTTAATGCAAAGAATTTTCAATCCTGCAAAGGTTGCTCCCACAGAAAGACTGGATAATAAACATCAAATGCCTTTTGCAAAACCCAGCAGGTAAAATTTTCTCACATACATCATTGGGCCAAATTTTGAGCAGGAAGCTTCAAAGAGTTAAATGTTTTTTCAGGTTATCAGGGACTTGTTTTATATTGATAAAGCAATCAATCCATCCTGCTGCTGACTCCTGGTAGTTAATCTGTTCTGTTTTCTCATTTCTCTGTTCTTTTGTAATTATAGGGAACTCCAGTCCCCACAACCCACGCAAGCTCTTCTGTGTCCTCCTCCACTTCTATTATTTCCTGCCACGTGTACCCTTCAAGACTCAGTCCCAGTACTGCTCCCTTGGGAAATCTTTCTCACGAACCTTGCATGTGCCTCTTTTGTAGAATGTGTCCTAGAGAATTCAAACAGCTGTTGATATTATTTATTAACTATTGTAGCTCAGAACCTAGACATGTGCCTGGCATGTAATTGGCTCCATAAATATTTGTTGAATGAATGAATGACTGTCTCACCTAGTGACCAAAGATGCTACTTTTATTCATCACGTCCTCCAAGTCTGGTACAGTGTCTCAGACAGAGTAGGTGCCCAATACATACATGTTGATAAACAGACCTAACCAGGTAATGTGTCTGTGTGTGGAAAAGGCATATACAGTGTGCAGAAGAGAAAGAGGGAGAGATGAGAGAAGGAACAAGGGATGTGTCTAACTACAGCTTCCCTCTTCTCTTTGAAACACATTCCCAAGGAAAGATTAACAGGTGTATGCCTTTTAAAAAGTGTATGAGGGGGATAAAGTGTACATTTCTTCAAAAATAAATCCCCACAAGTTAAAAAAAAATGTTCCTGATTATGTTTATATAGTATCTATATAGTACCTACTTCTAAGAAGCTCAAAGCACAACCACATTAGCACATTAGATTTTGCATCAAACCACCCCTGTGCAGTTGGTTGATGGAGGTCTTTTATTCTTCTCATTTTCCCCTTGGAGGAAGCAAAGGCAAATTAAAGGAAAAGTTTTAATGATTTGCCCAGAGGCACACAAAGATGCAACAATGAATCCAGTTTCCTCCCCACAACTCCTTAGAGAACATCACTCAGAAAGTTTAGGTAGATTGTCTGGTATTGAGAAGCTCCAGCTGTCTCAAATCTACCGATCAACAAAACTCATAGAGTTTGAGTATCACCTAGGACTTTGACAGGGAGGGGCACACAAAGAAAAATAATATGGCCCCTGGCCTCATGGAGTGAAGAATCTAACTGACTAATAGAATAATAGGCTAAGAGAAGAACCTGGTTAAAAAATCTAGTTGACAAGACACGCACTCAGGAAACACTTAAATCCCAATGCATAGCATTAAATGGCAGGTGTAATTAAATGAAAGAAATAATGTATCATTTAGGGTTCTTTTGTTGCATGGAACAGTGGCTGAAGTGGAAAAGAAGTTTCGTGTAAGCGTATGGAGAGTTAGAGAACAAAGAAGCCTGAGGAGGCAGGAAGCTCTAAAATGCATGAACAATGTCTTCCATGATTCTATTCAAGATTCAAAGTCTCAGTAGAGAGGATGTAATTGGTTGGTCCCGTTGGCCATCCTGGGGCAGTAACAGGAAGAAGCCCCTGCGGACTTCTCAGCCTCCCACATCAGAGGGCAGAGTCTGTTGCTTTATTATTCCTCTGTGACTCCACCCAAAAGGGCGTTGAGGTGCTGTCAGGAGTGAGGAATGCATGAAGGGCTGCCAGAGGATGGCAAAGGCCCTTTACCAACAATTCCTGTGAAAGGAATTCAGTGGAGGGAAAAATCCCCAAACATGAATCAGGGAAGAATCTGGAGGAAGTGGGACTTAAGGTTGGTAGAAGTGTTCCCAGAACTCAATTAGGTGGAGCAAAGTGAAAACTGGTGACTAACGCACCCAGAGATGGGGCTAGGACAATGGATATTACTGTGGAACAGTAAACAAAGTCCACTGGACTTAAATAATAATAATAAATACAATTTTTAAAAACACACGCACATTTATTTGGTTGCCAGGCAAGAGAACACATACCAATGAAGAAATGCACCTAATTATCTGAGAGTAAAAGTTGGGGTTTTAAAGTTGTATATTCCTTATGTGAAATGCTTGGAACTAGAAGTGTTTCAAATTTTGGATCATTTTGGATTTTGGGTATTTGCATTAGACTTACCGGTTGAGCATCCTAAATCCAAAAATCCAAAATCCTAAATGCTCCAATGAGCATTTCCTTTGAGCATCATGTTGGTGCTCAAAAAAGTTTTGATTTGGGATCATTTTGGATTTGGGATGCTCAACCTGTGCTAGCAAATGGGTCGATAGTGATTTTGTCAAACAGATTCTCCGGACAATGTGGAATGAGCCGATAGCTCTGTGCAGTGTGTACAATTATTCCAACACATTCTATTTGCAGGTGAAGAAAGTTTTTGGTTAGGTTCAGAAAGGGAGGGCATAAGGGAGTCGCTTGGGTTTGTAGTTCTTTAATTGTTTTAGTCAGTTATAATAAAACACAGCCCTTAGTTTTGATGGCTCTTGGGCAAGAGGAAAATTTTCCTTTTAGAGCACTTGGCTACAGTTAAATTACATATTATAACAATAATGCTTTATATATGCACAATGCTTTAATGTTTACCAATCTTTCAAAAATGTGAAGACAATTGAACCTCAAAAAACTATGCCATATCTATGACCTGTTTCAATTTTCATTTTACAGAAAAGAACCAAGATCACAGAGGTAAATGACTTGCCCGAGACAACAGTCAGGGTCAGCCAACTGACTCTGTATTTCTTTTTCTAAGTCATGCTTAATAAAGAGGCAGCAAAATGCTGTACCAAATATAAATTTTAGTAATCCATGCTTTCCTAAGATCCAGAATGAATTAAATAATATAACAAATGTTTATAACTTTTTAAGGGTAATGATGAAATTCCTCTGATTAAAAAAAAAGAAAAAACAACTGTTTCAAGAAAGACTTATGGAGTGCATGTGTCATCGGTTAACAAATATTTACTTGGTCCTTTACTTTGTGCAAACTCTCCTTTAAGACAAGCCAGGCCCACAGCCGTGAACCTGGAAAATGCCATCAGAGTTGGACCAGATGGAGAAATGAAGAAGAAGCGTGACTGGCTCATGACCAGAATTTTGAGGGTGAGGGATTCAAAGGATTTCATAGAGGGCAAAGCTGGAAACTAGAAGGAAGGAAGCAACTGAACCAAAGCTTCTCTGAAGAAGCAGAAATGGCAGAAAGAAATTAGAGTATCCCAGACTGGAGCCAGAAGCCTCCGGAAGAACTATGGGGAAGAGGTTTTTGGAGGTAGGGGGTTTCCCAAGCCTTGCTTAAAGCACGGAGAGCCTCACCCCAGGGCAGGGAGAGAAACGTTAAGGAAGGAGGCTGAGCAAGCTCCCCAATCTGGGTGAAAGGGAGACAAGAGAAAGCCCAAGAAATAATCTTCCTCAAAGAGCTCCAAATTGAGCTGGAAAGATAAAACATAAACATTTTAATAACACAGGACAGGAAACTTATAACGAACAAGAGAAGTAAATATGAGACACAGAAGGTCAGGGAAGGAAGAGACCATTCTAGGTCAGGGCAGCCTCTGGAAATCCCACCAAGAAATGATACAGACCTCAAGAAATGTGCTTGTGGCCCATATTCTTGCCAGTTTGCATTGCAATATAATAATCCCAGACTTAAAACTCACTTCTCAATTTATTACTCTTGGGAAGAATAGCCCTTCTCCCTCTTATTTATTTTTTCAATTCCTACATGGGATGATTTCTCTGAAAGCTAGCCAAAGTATCAGATCAGTATGCCTGCATTTTATAGAACTTCAGCGGACTAATATTGAGTGCCTCTGCTCTGTGCTTGGCACTGGACAATATGCTGGAGTTATGGAAATTAATAAGGTGCAGGTCCCTATCCTCAGGAAACCTAGAGTTTATTCAGGAAATACAGACACATAAACAAATAATTTATGTGGAAAAGTCTATAAAAAGCATCAGTATAAAAGCTAAGAGCAATGAGTTCTATCATTAGAAGGAAAAATTATTTTTCATTCATTTATTCAACAAATGTTTGAGTTTTGAACAAGTGCTCAGCACTGTGATGAACACCTGAAATCCCTACTCAATAAGCCATAATTGCATCCTCTGGAATAGTTTATATTTTAAGTTGGGGAAGAAGTCCATCTGAGTGAGAAACAAAAAGGAACGATTTGGTCATTCTGAGACTCTAGCACCCAAAGGATAAAGAGTTGTTGCAGAATGGATCTAATTTAGTATCATTGTGATGAAGGACTTATCGATACACAACCTATCCCTTCCAAACCATACATGGTCCTCTTAGGAATTTGCCATGAGCAAAAGTAACAATCCCGAATACCTGTTATTTAAACAAGAATTCCTGCCTTACTCATCAAAAGGAGCATCTGTTACAGCAAGAACAGTCCATGCACAGGCAGAGAGGGAGCCCAATTCCAGGTGGCACCAGCCCTGCCTTGCACCACTAATGCACATTCTGATGCAGGCCAAGGGGGAGCCAGCTTGAGGGTCTACAGCTCCCCATCCCAGAAACTCCTCCAGGGTCTTAGCCTGTGCCAGACTCAGAGTTTCTGAAGAACTGGAAGACCGCCACTCAGAATTATCTCTGGCCACTGATTAGAACCTACCCCATAGGGTTGTTGGGAGAATTACATGAGTTGATAAATTACAGCGTTTAGAACTGCCTGCTACATAGCAAGTATCATGTAAGTAATATTATTATTGGTATTATTCAGTCATCGGTCAAAATATGTCATGCAATTGCTTTTCAAATTACTAGCAAGCAAAGAGAGAATGGAGAAATGAGTTCAAGAACTGGACAAGAGACATAGGGAAAGTGTGCGCTTGGCCGCAAATTCCAAATTTTTAAAAATCTTCTTCACCTCCGTGGTTATGAAAGCAGAATGGCCATGCCCACCTGGTTGTTAGGAATGGCAGATGCTGTGTGTGTATGTATTTGTGCATGTGTATGTGTGGGTGCTACATATGTGTGCATGTGCGTCAACTACAACTGCAAACGCCTCCTTCAAGCTTCTTTGTAAATATTATGGGTGGTGGGTTTTTTTGTTTTCTAAAAAATGTATGTTAAGAAATTCATATCTTCATTTCTCACATGCATTCTAATCTTCACCTGGTTCTTCCATATTCCCCTTTTATTCTAAAACTCTAAAATGGGGATGATATTTTGGATGTGTCTTCTAATGTTATATATTTCCCTTTTCAGTAATCTGATCTCCTCCCCAAACTATCCCATTATTATTGCCTAAAAAAGGGAGAGAGCATGAACCCCTGGGCAAAGTGAAGGCTGTGACAGAGGGCACTTCTTGTTGATACAAAGGGAAAACATCAAGCTCTTCCAACGCCAGGGAGAAGAACCTGAGGGCAAGAAGAGAGAGGGAGAGGCAAGAGGTCAGACCCAGGTGTCTCTCCTCTCACTCCCACCACGGGGTTAAACCTTGGCGTGAGAAGGAAGTGCTGAGAGCTCCCAGACTGGTTTGGGTGATCCCCAAAGGGGAGGAACCTGCTTCTTGCCATTCAAGGCACGCACCACAGAAAGCATTAGCTTCCTTGAAAAGGTAAAATTTGGGTATGCAGCCAAATAGATGAGATAGATATCCAGGCAGCTCTCGGGGCTGAGTGTGGCATCTGGGAGCGCAGAAATCTCAGCAAGCTCTGTCAGCAAGGTGCGTTATGGGGACTGGTGGGCAAGAATGGGATTACTGAGTTTGTATGTAAGCCAACATATGGACTGTCTTCAGCAACAGGGGCCAACACGATGCCCGCAAACCAGGTGAGTTCAGCTACACTCAGCAGGCACTAGCACAGAACATCAGTGACCAGAAGGAACGAAGGACCTCTCAGAAGAATCCAGCAAGGACCCAGCAATAGCCACCACACACTCTTCACCCTTGATAGCTCATACAAACTTCTTTCACTATGTGCCATTGGGAAGAAGGGGGGACAGAGGAGATCTCTTAAAAGGAAGAAAATTGCTCTGATTGGAAGTTTGAACTTTCAAATAACTATTTGAAAAAACTAATAGAAATGCCACACTTTGAGTCATCTTTAACTGATGCGATCATGTTCCTCCATTTTCTCCCACCATCTACACAACTAAAGAGTTCAGAGCAAGATGAGACTCACTACAGAAAATAAAGTTGCATGATTTACATATCTGGCTAAAAGATCACGTGTAGATAGCCCAAAGGGCTTCCAGATTTTTCTGGGACAGCCAGAATGATTTATAAATAGTTTATCCCATAGTCCCTCTAATCTTGATTTTTATTTAAAAAACAGAAAGTATTATCCAAACAGTATTTTCATTTCAGAAATGATTAATTTTTTTAAGGAAATAATTATCTGCTCTTCTCAACTAAAAGGAATAATACTAAGCATGCAGAAAACATAAAATGTGGGCTTCTCACAGCAAGTGAAACTTCTCTTCCAACAAAAGGTTACTCCCACTTGCTTTGGAGAAAGGAAATTTTTCTTTTGGCCTTCTTTCAAATAACAAGAAATTCTGCTATACACTATTCCCAGTTTACGAAGAGAAGGCAAGTGTCCAATGTAAATATTACAGCCAAAGAAAACCAGAAAGAAAGAAAATTATTACAGGATTAAAAATTAAAATGCCCACAAAGACTAAGAGAGCAGGGATCAGGTCTTAAAATGGAATTCTGGGTCCAGAGAGAGCTTATTAAAGAGCTCCATTGCTTTACTAGACAAAGACTACACAATCCAAGCTTCTCCCTCCTCAATTTTTTCCCCAATTCCAGAGAAGCCTGGCTTTTTTTCCAGCCTGGGAATAAGTCTACTTTATAATAGTACACAATTCTAGAGATGGGGCCCTCGGGTCAGCATGCAAACCTGAAATTACCATCGTAAAAAATAAAAAATAAAAAACATATGATAAAAGATAATTTTCTCTTTAATGCACAATAAAGCAAAGGTGTTATTTTACATTTTAAAACCAAAGAGCAAATATTTTTAATTATAACATGCAATTTTAATGAGGTTTCAGTAATGCAAGTACACACACTGCTGGTAGCCTACAACCTTTTGGTAAACAATAAGATAATAGAGCCATTGAGATGTTCCCAGACTCTGATTAGCAACACTATTATCCAAATTCTGAGAATTAGCCTTATAAAAAGAATACAGAAAAAACAAATGGCTATGTGCACAAAGGTATTTACTGTAGTCTTTTCTATACTGCCAAAACAAAGAAACAAAAACTCCAAAACTGGAAACAACTAAATGTCCAAAATAGGTTTATGATACATTAACATAATATTCTTCTCCCTTGAAATTACTTATAATGCAAATTATATAAAAACATGAAAACATTATTATATAATGTTAAATGGAAAAATAGGATATCAATATGTGCCTACCTTCTGTCAAAAGATGTGAAAATGTATGCAATATGCAAATAATAAATATCATTTTATTCCAATAACAAGATTCTGTTGTTTTCTTATTTAAAATTCCTTACTACTATTTTCGTGGTTTTAATAAATAAATTATTCTGTCTCTTCAAATGCGTATTTTTTAAGAAAGTCCTTTCAAAAAGCAGTGTGCCTCTGATATAAATCCAGATGGCAAAATGACAATGTATTTGAAGAATTCTCTTTCGAACGTAGACAATTTAGAGATTAAAAAAGAAAGGCGGTAAATGCTCGGAGTGAAGAACGTTGTCTGGAAGCCTATCTCACCAATACCCATTTCTTCAATGTGGAGATTCTTGACTTTAGGGAAGCCAGGTGATAGAATTTTTGTATTTTGTTCCAGTTTTTCCTTTCTGAAGGTTTCATTCTTTTAACCATGGCAGGTAAGAGATTAAAAAAATAAAAAATAAAAAAGTCTCACTCGTCAGTGACTCTAACAGAACTGACTGCTGCCAACTCTGAGCAGAAAAGAAAACAGCAGCTTCGACCAGAGTTAGCAACTAAATAAGATTCTCACATCTAAGAAATTAATGCCCCTGCCAAAAGTACCCATAGGAGCTTTTCAAATCAAAGCTCAAGTGACTTGTGGGTAGCTATGCATTGGACGGAGCCCAGTATTTGAAGGTTAAAGTGTTTTCTAAGGAGAGAATGGAAACCAAGCTCAATTAAGGAGAGATGGATAGTAAATTGAATTTATTGCTCAAAGGTGCATCATACCGGAGAGTTGTACTTCTTTAAATAGTCAGCACCAAACCAGGCGTCAGAAGATTGGGTGCTAATCACTGCTCTGCCACTGACCACCCGATGGCCTCAGAGAGGAAAAATCACAGCTTCGCTTGTTTTCATTTTTGTTTCATCCGAAAATTGAAGGAGTTAGGTTAGATTACCCAGGTCTGTGCAAAGAACAGATCTACTACGGGTGGAACTGCTTAGGAGGCTGGTACTAGATGTTTGGGAGGCTGTAGATCATGTTGAGAAGGGTTGTTGTCATTGAATGAATATGTCACAGAGATTAGGTCTCCATTGCTAATGCCTTCCTGCCCGAGATCACCAGCAATGCACCTTATTCCACAAGTTCAGGCTTCCTGGCTCATTGCAATGAAGGAGACACCTCACTATGGAAAACCATGAAACGGGTGTCTCAGTGAGGGTTTTAGAATGACCTGCTGTTAGGATTTGGGCTTGCTAAGTAATTTAAAGGAAAACTCGAGGAAGCATGCTTTTGTTTTGAACAGGGTGCTAACAGAAACAGGACAATTTTATCACTGGGTATCTTAATAATTTTTTTCTAATAGACAGGAGAAATATAGTGAGGCTAAAGTATAATTGGCAAAGAAGCAGCGATCACTCAGATTAGCCCAGAAAGGGAAATGTTTGACCATTTGGGTTTCAACAGTGTTCTTGGTTTTGACTATGTTCAGACGTGTTTACGGAATGGCTTTGTTTTTATTTTGCTCCATCCATGACCAGAGACAAGTATTACCTAACTATACTCAGAGAGAAGTGTTGTCTAACATTGATATTCTGTGAAATTGTTTATGTCCAACAGAACTCCGCGGTCTAGCTGTCACAACCAGACAGGTCCAAGCTGACAGCAGTCCGGGGCTGCACTTTTCTTTCTCACCGAGAAGAGAATAATTAACTCCAGGGGTAAGTAATTAGCTCGGAAGCCAGAAAAGGAGACCCCAGGGTGGAAACTATTGAAAGGTAGTCAATACAGAAAGCTAAAGCTCTAGGAAAATGAGCCAGAAAATAAGTAAAAGGTATTGACACGGAAAAAAAAAAAAAAGACAAATGTATGAGTAGGTGACATGGATAGCTGTGGAACTAACTCCTGGAATACTGAGCTTCCACCAGGCTGCTCCACGTCTGCACAGGGTCTGCAGAGTTCATTGCTAGGGCCGATTTTTAAAGTAATTAAGCTTAGTCAAACATAATAATATCTCAAGTATTTCTCAGCTCTATAATTTTATAAAACCTTGCTCCAAATGGTATTTTATCTTAAACACAAAATTAATTTGTGTTTGAAACAATAGATGTTGGTCTATTTTAATAGTTTATTTTATTAAAATGGAATTTAGATGATGTGCTCTATTCAATCTCTCCATTGTCTATGCATGGATGGGGGGACTATTATTTACCTTTTGCAAGCTATCCGAAGTATAAAAATAATATTTAAAAGGAAATAAATTTATACAAGTGGGAAGAATATGCATTTTGTATTCTATGAAACCTTTCTGGTTTCAGAGAGTAAGTCCCACTTTCCCAATAGTATATCTGTGCCTGTCAGAGGATGTACTCAGATTTTTTTTCAAATATCAAAAAACTTGTTTGGCCAATGCAGATCTATTTAGTGATGCTAAAATTCACAGTCATAATAGTTAATTGGTTATGCATTCTGGTAAGCATCTGTAAGACAGGAGTTTGGATAACAACTAAAAAGTGTTTAAACAGCACATGCTGTGGCACAAAGCCTCACCCCCAGCACATCTCTGGGATCTCCTGGGGTGTGTGCTTGGAATACAATGATATTAGACACCACACAGGGCTATCAGTATCCCAGGAAGCCCCCAAACAATTTTTGGAAGTTGCGGCAGTATTCATGGCCTGCAAAATGACAGAACAGAGCTGGTGTTAGTTCCAGCAATTAGCTTTGCAGCACCGGGGTTTCCTGCCCCCGCAGAGGGCATCAATAATTCAGTTCCTCAAGGGGAAGTCTTACTGCTGCCTGGGTGGATCCGAGACCTTTGGCAGATGGAGTAGTATTTGAATATATAAAATCAGGAAAATGAAAACAATAAAGGAAAGGCAATTTGCTAAATGAAATCTACACAAACTGAACTGCCTGTAACAGTTCATCAGAACCTATGAAGATCACCCAGAAGGTTTTTAACCACCTCCAAGACCCCGACAGATTCTGAAATACCCAATACCCTCTTTTCTAAAAAGTTCCCTTCTTGACAACACGTACTACAAGGAGTAAATAGAAATATACTTGACCCCTCATTTCAGGCCTGTTTCCTGGTCTCCACTTTTTTTTTCTCCTATTTTTTTTAACTTCAGAATATTACGGGGGTACAAATGTTTAGGTTACATATATTGCCTTTGCCCTGACTGAGTCAGAGCTACAAGCATGTCCATCCCCCAGACGGTGCACACCACACCCATTAGGTGTGAATATACCCATCCCCTCCTCCCCCCTCCCACCTGATGAATGTTACTACTCAATGTGCACATAAGTGTTGATCAGTTAATACCAATTTGATGGTGAGTACATGTGGTGCTTGTTTTACCATTCTTGTGATACTTCACTTAGGAGAATGGATTCCAGCTCCATCCAGGATAATACAAGAGGTACTGGATCACCATGATTTTTTGTGGCTGAGTAGTACTCCATGGTCTCCACTTTAAGGGGTGTGTGTATGTGTGTGTTTGCACATTCATAATACATATACATGTATACATACACACATATGCATTTATTTATAATTTTACACCCATTCTAATTTTTATCTGATAATATAAAGCAAAAGAATATGTTTCCCTCACAGGAAAAACCTTCATGAGACCTTTTCTTAGCAAAGTTTTAGTGGAAAGAAGAAATAATGCAATTATGGACCTGCTAGACTTCCTTAGGATTCAGGTTCTGCTGCCGTTATTGGTATTAATATCTCAATTCAGTCTGTGTCGCCACAGCCCCAATGATGGGAACATTGAACTTGGAAACATTGACAAAGTTCACAGCAGCTCTCAGGAAATGCGGGTGTCTTGGAGGATGATTCTCTATGCCGCATGCTCATACTCAACAACCTGTATGCAAGGGTGCACATGTCCACTGAGAAGCCCACATGGGTCATGGTTTAAGGCAATGGTTCTCACACCTTGCTGTATGTTAGAATCACTAGACAACTTTTTAAAAATTTCAGTGCAAGGCCCTACCCTGGACCATTTACCTAGAATCTCTACCAGTGGACTCAAGCATTAGTACCCAGATAATTCTAATGTGCCACCAACTTTGATAAGCAACGGTTTAGGGTAAAGGGGATAAAAACAAAAAGATGTCAATAAACATTTCATTACTGTGACTTGGTTGGAATGGAGCTAAGCTAACCCTCAATGATGTTTCAGGATCAGCCGCCCCTCAAAATTAGAGAGAAGATAAAAGGACCCTGCGGCATTTGAATAGAGGCCCATTTACAGTTGCGATTTGTTGGTGCAGGATACCCCCACTCTGCCGTAGGTGAAGTAGGACTTGGTGAACCTCTCTTGTCAAGCCCAGAAAAGAGAACATGATTAGAGAAAATGCAGGCAGGAATCTCTCTGTGGCTCTCAGTGCCCAAGTAGAAATGATTTCCACCTCCTTAGGCCACCACCGATCAACATCTATACACCTCCTTTGGGGTATGAACAGAGTCCAAGGTTATGACACTCCCTTCCAGTTTTTCTGGGCCCTTCCCGTGTTCGCCACCCTGTGCTGCCTCTGTTTTCATGCCTTTCTTGGATACCAGGCACCTAAGAGCAAAATCGCGATGACAAGCAAGCTTTGACTTCAGAGACCCACGTGTGTGGATGCAGCCAGGGTGCAGAAATAGGTGGCTGTGATTATCTCGGAAGCCCAGAGAAATATTCTGTCATACACTGCAGCCAGCTAGTAAGACTCAATTCAGAGTTGCAAATTCTGCTCAATGTTAAACCTACTTGCACAAAGGAAAGTTACTAACAAATTTGTTCTAATACCTTACTATTCAGTGACATCCCCAAGGTCTATAGAGTCACACTATATGACTCTAGTTACCAGTTCCACATAGGATTCTCAGTTTTTCTGGCCCCTCCCTTCCTGTTTGGATGACATAAGCTGTATATTGCTGAGAGCATCTGATAATTCAGATTCATTGACTAGATGAATAATAACAGTTGCTCTTATTAATACGGTATTTACTATGGGTCAGGCACTGTTCTAAGTACTTTACATACATTAACTCGTTTAAGCTTCATTAAGCCCTATGAGCTCTATACCAGTGTTAGGCCCATTCTACAGTCAGGTGACTGGACCACAAAGAGGTTAAATCACTTGATCAAAGTCACAGAGCTAGAGAGAAATCACAGAGCTAGAAGAGCTGGGATTCCAAGCCAGGCCAGCTGGCTCCAGCAGCTGCCTCTTTGTTAAGAGTGAATGAATGAGGGGGCCTTTTCCTTGTTATTAAGTGACTCTTCCTTTAGACCACATGCTTCCTAATTTGTTGCTTACATTTCCACCCAAAAGTATTTTTAAGATCTCCATGTTGCTATGGGAAAATACAGCACACTGCTCCTGCCTACTGTGTTCTGTCATCAGAATGAGACAGATTTGACAGAGCCATTCCTCCAGGGGTGGAGACACAGGTTGCTCCCAACTCTTGCTACCACCGACAGCGAGCAGGGAGCATCCTAGTTTGTATTTGTCTCTTGTGGACTTTTGCAAGAGTTTCCGGGGTGTCTACCCAGGAGTGACTCTTATGGGGTGTAAGACAATCACATATTTCAGTTTCTATGTATTATGCACATGGTCAGTTTACTCTCCAGGAACATTAGAACAGTGCCTGAGTAAGAATAGTGCTGTACAGGGCCTGTGACCAAGAAGAACCAAGTAACTGAAAACAATTTAGAGTCTCTTGTTCTCTAATTGCCATGGTTATACCTAAAGCCCTTTTAGCTTAAGCCAATTTTCTTAAGAACTGTTGCAACTATTTTTATTCTCACTAAAAACGATTATGCATAGGGTAGTTAATACCACGTTCCAAATCCCAGTTATGATTTTAAATATGACTTCATTCTGTGAATAACTCACAATGTATAAAAGCTACCATGCGTCTTTTTTTCTACATAACAATAACTCCAAATTAATATGAAAGTTATAATATGCCTATCCCTACAAAATATGTACAAATATGTACTTGGCAATAGCGCACTGCTCAAGGAAACACCTTAATGTCAGTCCCACTAGAAAGCATATTGGAACTTAAAAGGGTCTGGGGGCAGCAGCGGGGAAGAAGAAAGAATAAAAAGAAACTATACGCAACATTCAAACCACCAAGAATGTGCTGGCCAGATTCAGACTGTTGGCAGGAAAAGATTTTTATAATTTCTTTTCCATAATTTAGCCTAGCTGGATAATTACATTTAGAAAAATAAGAGAGTAACCACAGATCTGTATGTAATGGAATAAAAAAAAAATGTAGATGTGTCCCTCATGGAAATAAAAGGGGTAATAAAAGGCTATCATTATCAACTTTAAAACAAAAGTTGTATTCACTCCAACCAAAAGAATAATTAAAATCAGCCAGGAAGACACAGAATGCCAATCTTATACACTTGTCACTTCAGAAAGCTGGCTTGACAGTTGCACACCCACTCTCGTTGACAGTCAAACACGTTTCTAAGGAATAGATCAGCTTCCACGGGGGTGGGTAGCAAAGTCTTGCTATCCAAACCAGCTTCACTCAAAGAGTTCAGAAATCTGTACGAAGCAACAGCTTTGGCTAAAATCATTCTCAGTTCTCCATAAAGAGTTGAAATGATCCAGGAAGGCATTGTGCTGAAAATAAAAAGAATGCAGGCTCTGGAGTCATCTGGGTGAGTGTTGGCATCACTTACATGATCC
>RJWJ010031007.1:0-19511 GCA_004363605.1 Indri indri | reverse complement strand
AAATCTCGAAAGACCAGTAAGTTTAGAGTGGTGGTTTTCAACATACGGTTCCAGCAGCATTGGCAGCATCACCCAGGGCTACATCACGACTTCCATGGAGCAGGGGCACTTTTGCCTTCCTACGTCCCTTCATCAAAAAAAAAAAAAAAAAAAAAAATTAGAATTAATATTTTTAGAGCACATTGATATAAAGATGAATGTATCTAGGTTGGATTCCTCATATACATTCATTATTATTGCACTAATTATTTTTTTCTGATTTTAAGAGAGATTAAAATCAAACTATTTTCATGGTCTGCTAAAGGTAGAGTGGGCCACAGACACTGTGCTTACTGTGCCTAATGGATAAGTTGGCCCTGGCATCACCAGGGAACTTATTGAAAATGCAAACTTTGTGGCCCTACCCCAGACTTAATGAATCAGAAACTTAGCAATGTGTACTTTGACAAGCTTTCAATCCAGGTGATTCTGAAGCCCTTTCAAGTTTGAAAACAACTGCTTTAGACAATTCAAAGTTGTATACGTAGAGCCTTACTCTGCAGAAGCTGAAAATTCTCCTTATCAGCTCCAGAGTTTGCTGATAGGACAGGCAAATGCTCTTCATTGTCATGAACCTGTTTTTAGAGGTCAGATTGGGTAATCACTTTTTTGACTATTTTTTAAACTTGGTTTTATCACATAGAAGATGTTTAAAGCCTTGAAAAGCAGCATGATACAATGGATCCAACCACTCGGACTTTAAATAATTTTATACGAGTGAATTTTATCTTGGGAGAGAAGTCATATAGTTAGTTCTATTTACAGTCTACATATATCTATGTAATGCAATATATGCATTTCAAAAAATCACTGCACGATGCAAAATTGCACAATAAATGTCACAGGCCTTGTGGGGTTGGGGCACGCTGTTGTCAGTGATCCATAAAAAAAGAGATAGGAACCTAATAAAAGCAGTAACACAGTTTTTCTCATCTTAAATGGTTAAGAAATGCACAGATATTATAATAAATATGGCATTTTCACCTTGAAGAGAACCTGAAGTTAGCCTGTGAATGTGAGCATCAGGATTGTAGCTTTTAGTTATTATGAAATGGTAGAAAGAGAATTGTCTAATACTTGACAGACAGTTGTCAAACTGGGTGTGGATGAATGCAGCTTATAATAGTCACGATGAAATAATGTAGCTGGCAAATGTTTGAGGTGTGTGTATTTTGTGTATTCCTGTGTATCTTGGTTCATCTGGGTGCAGTTTTCTGCATTCACCCAGTGTTTCTCTGATGTGCTATCATGCATAAGCAAATGTAAAATTGCATTGTGTTCGTATTGTTCCCTAATGGGACAAATGCATATTTCAAACAAGCATTATAGCAGAACTGACTCTGTGTGTATATAATCTTATAGTTCCATATATAAATTCCATATGTAAGCATTATTCCTACATCGGAAGACTGATTTTGTGCACTCTGTGGGTCCAATGTTATTGCTTTATATACAACATTAAGTATGAATGGATGTGTAGGAGATTGTGTGTGTTTATGCTAATGTAGGATAAATATTACTAGGAGTAATAGTGCTTTACTTAAACATGATTCTAGGAAATTATTTTGCATGTCAATGCAAAACATTTCAATTGTGAGTTTGATCAATATCTACATGCATTGATTCTAAGGAGTGATTAACTTTTTTAAAAATCTGCTACACTGGAAAAAATTGGGAATGAAATCACATTTTTTTTTTGAGACAGAGTCTTGCTCTGTTGTCCGGGCTAGAGTGCTGTGGCATCAGCCTAGCTCACAGCAACCTCAAACTCCTGGGTTCAAGCGATCCTCCTGCCTCAGCCTCCCGAGTAGCTGGGAGGACAGGCATGCGCCACCATGCCCGGCTAATTTTTATATATACATATTTTTAGTTGTCCAGATCATTTCTTTCTATTTTTAGTAGAGACGGGGTCTCGCTCTTCCTCAGGCTGGTCTCGAACTCCTGACCTTGAGCGATCCACCCGCCTCAGCCTCCCAACGGGCTAGGATTACAGGCGTGAGCCACCGTGCCCGGCCAAAATCATATTTTTAATTTATGATTTAAAATTGAGACACGAGCTTTGTTGATACACAGTAGTTAATGTTCCCAGTTTCTCTTATCATGCCACTGGTCGTGGAAGTTTTAATCTTTTCCTCAACAATTGCTTTAAGGGATCAAACATAAGCAGTTCTTGATTTTCATGGTTTCAATATGCACAAATTTTAGTTACTGGGTTTAGTTCAATAACACCAATCCCCCAACAACATGGCTCAAGTTTTAGTTACCGTGGTATATTAGCTGTGAGTAATTGCTTGAAGTCCACCCTTGACTTCGAACTCTTCAATCCACAAATCACCATATAAACAACAGATGCCTGCCATGATCGGTGACTAATCATGTCACATCTCTCAGCGTTTGTCAGGGAGTGGTCACTGAGCATCTGTTATTCAGTTCATGCAGAGACAGCAAACCATGTAGTTGTGTTGCCTCCTTGTCTCCCAGCGATAAACCCATGTGACAGCTTACAAATATGCACAATTGAAAGAGGGACTTGGCCAACAAAACTGAAAGTGCAACAAAGAAACACAAAGTGTCGATGCTGAAAGTGAATTTTGACTTTAATGTAAATGGAGTTATAGAAGAAATAGCTGATCTTGGGGAGGTTGACACTGTTGCCTTTGGTAGAGGAACTTAACTGAAGGGACCTATCCACATAAACGAGGAAATGGTTGTGATGAAAGTTGGATGAGGAGACACCAGGAAAAATCTTCACATAAGGAGATATTTCTTGACATTGGAAGTGCAAAGGATGAAATGTTGGAAGCTGATCCAAACTTAGAAAGGTGCATGACAATTGGCTGAGGCTTAGAAACAATACTTGTTCCATATCATAGGTTATATGATGAGAATAAGGCAAGTTCAAACTACTCTTGACACATTTCTTACAAAGAAATAACACTTTAGTTCTCAATTTTTCTAATGTTTTAAATTATAGTATACTAAATAAGTACTGGTTTTATTGTTTTTTTCTTATGTATTTCTAACCAACAGAAAGATTAATGTTACAGTAATAGCAATGTTAGTGTTTTGACAAAAACCTTAGAGGTTATAGAACAATCATAATTTTCCCATTGATTACTAAGATAGCCTTGCACATTTCAGCTTGCATGGTTTTTACCATCCCATACTACTGTGCGAAGTGAGGTATAATTGTATTACCCTTTGAAAAATGTGAATTTACAGTTATCTCTGAACTATCAATGGTAATGATAAAAGTGATAAGATAGTAATTTTTTAGAAAACTAGGATAATTTTGTGTTGCCTACTGCAAAGAAGCCATCCAAAAATCACTGGCCTTGTCTTTATATAATTACTTGTTTAAACAATATCTGAGATACTCATTACACATGAATTCTGATGTCATTCAAATTCCTCTAAGGCAATCAAGTGTTTGGAGGGACAGAAGAGGGGGAATGCAGGAATATGGAGAAAGCTGTTCAGTTATTGAAAAGAATTTCACTCCATCAGCTTCTTGAGGTCTTAGAGCCAAGCTCATCAACATTAACTAAATTTTCAGTTAAAAACTATTTAGTCCACCTAAATATTTTGGTAACATGTTGTATACTTTATGGATAGCTCTTACCACCTCTGAAGAATAATGTCTGATGTAAACATAACAGATATTTTTAACATCTCCTTAGCAGTTGCATACTATATCATAATTAAAAACGGGGAACGAGAATTACAGAAAGCTAATAGCTTTTGAATAATAATCCTTTATGGATGTTTTGTGAATCACTGCTAAATCCATCTTGGGCTGAGCTTGTTTCAAGAAAAGCACTACCAACTGATGGTTTCAGCATTATCTTTTTAACTATTAACTTCTCTGCCTATATGTATAATTTAGAGATATAGGAATTCCCTTCTATCCAATGATCAACCCCATCTTCTTTAATCAGCTGGTGTAAGATTTTCAGATGGGTTATTAATCAGATTTACACACAACTGCCGTCCACTGTATTTCACATTCAATACTTGGTGCTAGCTTTTACGTAGAAGTCAAGTTCAAATGGAAAATCATAAACCTTTGGAGTATAAGCTCTATTCCTCCCAGCAAATGTGTACTGCTAGTATGTGATTCAACACATTTTACTACATTGAGATTGTGAAGATTTCTCTTTTTTTAATGTTGTTTACTACAAGCAAATGTTTGTATTCCCTACAATTGTGCCTATATTCAGACAACAAATAAATAAGCTGGAGAAAAGCAAAAGACTTCATTAATAAATCAGTTGTTTCCCCTGTACAAAGCTCAAAACTCAGTTTGATTTTTCTTTTCCCCCCTCCTCTTACAAATTGACAGCAATTTTACTGAAATGATTAAATTACCACATGTTTTGACATTATATAGACATGCCTTCAGCCAACATTAGGCCAAATGTTATAAGAAACCTAAAACTCAGGCAGATTTTTCAAAGATTTCTAAACTACCACATTTTTATAGTGTGAATGATTGATTGAAATTTGTTGGGATTCCAGAAAAACTAAAATCCTCTCAATGAAAGCAATGCATATTTATAAGATAATTGGCAATTCCACAATATGTTTGCTTTAGCAGAGGCAATTAAATATAAAATAACAAAAATAGGGAATTGTATACAAGAGTGTGGAGAGGATAGACTGAGGAAAAAATAGAAGTGGAGTATATTAAATTATACTGCTGTTTGTTTATGCTTGTGTAGGATCTTCAGAGATGATTAACATAAAATTTTCAGAGTGTTTCATGTATAAAATGCATTTGAACATTACTCTTATATTTTCTATGTTCAGAAATCTAACTCTGATTTTGAAGGAAATTATACTATAACTATATAAAGCAGCATACTTAGGCTGGGAATGTTGGATGCTATTGCCTATAATCGCCCTGCTTTTCCCATGTGGGGCCATTCTGATACCAATAAGAATGTTTAGTGGCAAACTGTAATTCGAACATTACAGTTCAACAAGCCAAGTGGCTGCTTCCTCTCAGATGCCAAATGTAGAACACTGTCTCATTAGGGGTGGAAAGGGAATGACATTCTCTTAAGTGTCTACAAATATGACAAATACTGTGCCATGTACATTCTATACTCATATACTTTCTTTTGTTTTGTTTTGTTTTGTTTTGTTTTGTTTTGAGACAGAGTCTCTCTCTACCACCCTGGCTAGAGTGCAATGGCATGATCATAGCTCACAGCAACCTAAAACTCCTGGGTTCAAGCCATCTTCCTGCCTCAGCCTCCCTAGTAGCTGGGACTACAGGCTAATTTTTCTATTTTTAGTAGAGATGGAGTCTCGCTCTTGCTCAGACTGCTCTGGAACTCCCGAGCTCAAACTATCCTCCTGTCTCACCTCCCAGAGTGCTGGGATTACACGCGTGAGCCACCGCACCCAGTCTCTTCATATCTTAAGGTCTTCATAGCAACCTTATGCAATATGTCTACTGTACTCGTCTTACAGATAAACAAACTAAAACTCCAAGATGACATATGATAAATCCCACAATCAGAATGTTGAATGAAAAATGCCAGTGACAGAGGATGTTTATGGTATAATACAATTCAGATACTTTTTTCAAAACACAACACACGATAGTACACCTAGACACAAATACATTTGTAGTAAATGTTTAAGGGCATGGGCGAAAATGACAAACACCAAATTCAGGATGAATTCTTTTCTAGTGGAGGGAAATGTGGTCACAGTGACATACACATAGGGGCTTCTGCTCTATTCGTGTGTTTTATTTTTAGGCTGGGAGTTCAGCATATGAATAATCATTGTATCATTCTCTACACATTTTTCTGTGGCTGGAATATTTTGTAAGAATTTTAAAATTAAAAATAGGTTCAGCAACTTGCTAAAAGTCGCATAGCTATTAAAGAGGAAGCAAAGCTGGAGTTGCCCCCATGCCTGCTAGTACTAGAAACTATATGCTCTCAGCAACTCCTTACACTTTGCATCAGCTTGACTTTGCTGGAGCCTTCTTGTAGAAACAGTTGGTCTGGGAATGAAGGGCTGATTGGTTATCTCTCTATGACTGTGCACCATTGAATGGTGGTGAGGTGGAGAAGACCCAAGAAGAAGCATGCGGGTGTGGGTTTTCTAGTGAAGGAATCCATGCTGCTTAGAATGATAATAGAAACTCACCAAAGTCCCTTTCCTCCTAAATATTATGGTCCATCCTGCTGCTGCAGCTGCAGCTGCTACTACGTTCCAAGCTTTCCCAGACAATGGAATGGGACACTATTAAAAAATTAATTAGTTTATTGGCCACTTCAGTATAAAACGAAGCTAAGCAAATAGTCTGTAAGATTCCACCACATTTGTAATTCTTTTTAGGAACAATATTGAGGAATAACCGGTGTTGGCCACAAAGTTAATTTGTGATACACTGTTTTGGTTTTTTTTGAGACAGGGTCTCACTCTGTCACCCAGGCAGTAGTGTCATCATAGCTCACTGGAACCTTAAACTCCTGGGCTCAAGTGATCTTCCCACTTCAGCCTCCCTAAGGAGCTGGAACTACAGAACGTGTGTGTGCCACCAGGCTCACCTAATTTTTTTTTTTTTTTTTTTTGGTAAAGATGGTGTGTCACTATGTTGCTCAGGCTGGTCTAGAACTTATGGCCTCAGGGGATGCTCCCACCTTGACTTCTCAAAGTGCTGAGATTATAGGCATGACCCACCATCCCAGCCTTGTTATATACTTTTAAAGTGCTATTAAAGCTCCTAAAATTGACTTCACAGGATGTTCTTCTTCTCCCCATTCCATCCCCAATAGATTTATTATCTCTGACTCAACTGATCAGCATATTCCTTGCACCTAGCATAGTTCCTAGCATATGGTAGGCAGTCAATAAATATTTGTTGAATTGAATGAGTAAACGTGTGAATCAATATGAGAAATAGTACCTGCTGTTCACATTTATTTATTTTGTAAGGGAGGCAGCAGTGTATAGCAGCAGAGTGTAGTGATTTAAGAGTCTTAGCAAGGGATCAGTGGTTGGAAACAGGGCCACTGGAATTAGACCACCTCTCTGGAATCCTTGAGCTATTACTTATGGTATTTGGGGCAAATATAACACATCAGTGAGTCTGTTTCAGCTTCAGAAAAGCAGAAATAATATGAAAGCCTCTCATTTAAGGTTGCCGTGAGGATTAAACGAGAAAATACCTTAAGTATGCTTAGCATAGTTCTAGGCACATAGTAAGTGCTCAAGAAATGTTCCTTATTATTTAGGTCATCTAGCTATATAACCCTTGTTTTCATGAGAGAGGGAGGCTGTTTACATCTCATTGCTCTCTGAATAAGTTCATTTAGGGGAAAAAAAAAACTCTCTAGGGAGCTACCCATCTTTTTTTCTTATCAAAATTTCTATTTTCTAATAGCAAAGTCACTGTTCATCTACTATTGCAGAAGAAAAATGACTTTAATCTCAAAGGCAACATTAAAAATAGGGAAAAAGAAAACAAATCAATAAAGGCAAAGGTCGTAGAAACAGATGATTTGAACATAAAACAATGCTCCTGAGCTTTGGGGTTATACACAAAAGGCTGAAAAAAATACGCAGATAAGCAGGACATCTGGAAGAGAAATTACATGATTTGGATAACAATATCCAAGCAATTTTTACATGTCAAACTTTTTAAAGAATCTGTGTAACTAAAAAGCCTTTCAATAGAGAACTATGCCCAAAGATTTCATTTTCCAGTGATATGTTTTCCTCTCCATGGGAGCCAGATTAAATACTCTCATGCCAACACACACACACACACACACTCTGCCATACTCTGAATCAGTTATATTCTCCACCATGGAGAATTTGGAATTTGATTCAACAAAATATAATGAGGTGACAAGGCTCTTGAGGGTGGTTATTATTATTATTATTATTATTGCTCTTGTTAATCATCGGATGTGGCCAGTATCAGTCAGTATAAATATCTGTTTTAATCATCTTCAGGATTTTTTAGTGATTGTTTTATATTTAGGAAGAAGTTACCAAAATTTATCACTTAGGGCAGCAGTTTTGAAATCGTTTTTACCACAATCTCCAATAAAGAATGCGTTTCTTGGCAACACAGATGTTCTATTTTATTTCATTTTATATTTTTATTTATTTATTTTTATTTTTTAGAGACCGGATCTTGCTCTGTCACCCAGGCTGCAGTGCAGAGGTGCGATCACAGCTCACTGCAGCCGCCAACTCCTGGGCTCAAGGGATCCTCCCGCCTCCGTTTCCTGATTAGCTGAGACTACACTCCTGTGCCCATGCACCCACCCGGCTCCTATTTCAGTGCTATTTTTTTTTTTTTTTAATGTTGGTTGTCATCCACTAAATTTATTTTCACAGCCCACTAATGGGTCATGACCTCCTGTTTGGAAAACATTGCCTTAGAATGTTCTGTTCAAACTTTCCCACTGAAGTTCCCCAACCAGCAGGAGAGTGGGAAAGCATCAGATGGGGTGGGGATGAAGAGAGGGACTCTTGAGGACCTGTTTCATGTGCGAGATGTCTTTGAACTTCCTTTATTTCACCATTCAAATTTGCCCAGATTTGCCAGTAGACACCAAACATCATCACTCATTTTCTAACAAAGGTTTTAAATCTCCCATTTAAATAAGACGATGCCCCAGGCACATGTGCTGTGTTATTCTGGAGCTACCTCCTCTGCCGCCAGCTACCTGGTCCTGCTGAGCATCCTAAGCATGCCGCAGTCTGCAAAGCAGGCTCCGTTAGATGATGCATTGACCAACCTGCTCCATCACCATAGTATGGGGATCTCAGGGCCTTTCTGACAATTATTCAGCACAGGTCTCATGGATGATCTCACCAAGAAGATGAGACATTCCTCTTTAGTCAATGTGGCATGTCTGAGTATGAGCCCTGTGCCTTTCTCTAGCACTTCTGGGCCTGATGGCTGGAAAGGTGCGCTCCTAACTGGATGACTCAGACCCTCATTAACCCACACCGCACACACGGAGCCTCCAGGCGGCCCGCGGTAGCAGGAAGGGCACAGGCAGCGCTAACGAGGTCACCCTACAATGGGCTGAGAAGAGCTGGTAATGATGAGCCAGATGATGAATGTGGAGCCGCGGAATCAATCACGTTGAAGGGAGAACACGTTAATTCTCTTTCCGTGCAATTGGCCTGACAGCGGCTTGACATCATCCTTCCTGAGGCAGCCATCGCCAAGATCAGAGCGCGCCAGAATGAAAAGAGAGAAAACAAGCAAAGAAACCAAGGGAGGGAGAACCTTTCGCATTTTAAAGCACTTCCTTTTCTTACTTGGTATCAAAGGATCCCAGTGGCTGGGGTTGGGATTCAGAGATGAGATGAAACGTGGGTACTGTGTTCCCTCAAAGAGAAATTCTCAGAAAATTCAAACTTTTCCTTCTTGAAAATGACACCCAGAAACTTGAGATTAGGCGTATGCATTTAGAAAAACAATAAAAATCAATAGAAACCCAAGAAAGAACTCTTTGATAAAACTATAGCTGTAGATGGTTATTGATATAAGTAACGGAGCTTAGGCAAAGAGCTCTGTGTCATAAATGCACAGTGGAGCATCCCTGCAATAAACTATCTAAATGTTAATATAAACTTGGTCCCCCTCCCTCTCTTTCCGCTACAATGTTGTCAATTGTCTCCATCCATAAGCCAGGCCCTGTAGCTAAGGTAGATTTCGGCAGAATGCCTTGCTGTGGTGATAAAAAGGATCCTGCAATTTGAAAAGCGGAACGTCTTCTTTTCAAAAGTAGAAGCGGTTTCATTTATTTCGTGATTAGAAGAATAAAGTACGTGCGTGGAAATCTGGACTTGGAGAAGTTGAGCGTTGCCTTTCCCTAGCTGAAGACGTATTATAGTAATGAACTCTAACAAAGAAAGTATGTCAGGTGGAAACAGCCACTGTAATAATACGTAATTACCCCCAAGGGGGAAAAAAATACTTAGGTTGGCTGCAGAATTTGAACACGAAATATAGTGACATGAATCTCATTGCCTTCTGGCACATTTCTGACTGCCAGACATACTTAAATCCTGGATTCAAAATGTATAATCAACAATGTTTCGTCTGAGAGTTGTTTTTAAAATATAAATGTAAATATGTATACACACACACACACACACACATATGTATATAACAAAAAGATCAAATTACATAGCAAAACTATCTGGTTAAAAAGTTAAAAATATTTTTGGGTGACATAAGTATGCCGTTGGATGACTTATGAAATATAGTTAGATGACATAGAGACACTGAAACCTATAAAATGCAGGTCTGGTTTTTTAGGCATCATGCCTGTAGGTATGAAAGAGGGAAATACTACCATTTTTGCCTTTTCATCCCAACTCATTCTTATCCAGGCTCTCCCATCTGGCCAGAAAGCCTGTCAGCCATCACTGGCCACCTACTAAGGTTTTTTTTTTTGTTTGTTTCTTTTTGTTTTTTAGAGTCTAGGTCTTGCTATGTTGTCCAGGCTGGAGTGCAGCAGCTAGATACAGGTGCAATCATAGCGTGCCGCAGCCTTGAACTCTTGGGTTCAAGTGACCTTCCCATCTCAACCTCCGGAGTAGCTGGGATTACAGGCATGAGCCACCATGCCCAGCCTCCTACTAAAGCGTTTAATATCTAGAAATTAACTGAAGCCTATATCGATTATTGGTGTATAATAAAGACTGATTTGAAGCAAATTACAGGGACATTATCATGTCCTAAAAATCACCATGATAATATCTTTAAATGTATGTACTTTTTACTTTTTAAAATTTTTTCAGAGATGGGGTCTTGCTCTGTCCCCCAGGCTGAAGTACAATGGTGCCATCATAGCTTATTTTGGCCTCCAACTCTTGGGCTCAAGTGATCCTCCTGTCTCAGCCTCCCTAGTAGCTGAGACAAGTGCCACCACCACACCAGGTGAATTTCTTTAATTTTTTGCAGAGACAGAGTCCTCCTATATTGCCCAGGCTGCCTCAGCCTCCTAAAGTGCTGAGATTATAAGCATGAGCCACCGTGCCTGGCCTTACTTTTTACCTTTATATAGTATATTCTGATATATTCACTCATGTTATCTCCACAACAATTATGTGAAGCAAGAAATATCATCTCCATATTTTAAGTGGAGGAATTGAGATACAGCGTTGTGCTATCCCCCAGGCTAGGTGAAATCCCCTTTTATAAATTCTCATAGCACCTGAATTTCTCCTGTACAACACTCACCACAGCCATAATTAATGAATAATAATTAAGGCAACAATTGTGAACTTCCCAAGAGCAGGGACCTCTCCCCATTGTTTATCACTAAATTTCAAGAATCCAGCCCAATATCTGACACAGAACGGGTGCTCAAAAAAGATGTTAACAATTGAATGAATGTGAAAGTAACATTTTCCCAAGTCCCACAGGAAATAACATACAGACCGGAGCATTAGCTGAATTTGAATCTAAATCTGAAGCCTTTACTAGCCAGTCTCCAGAAAACTCTCATTTAACCTTGGGCAGCCTCTCTAGAAGAGGGGCATACATCATATGTTGTCCACAAATGTCCCCCATCTGCCAGGCTGGATTAGAATATCTATTTGCATTTCCATTCTGTTTAATCTCTTGTCCAAGGAGACCTATCCACAACACATTCCTCTTCTACCTACCAGGGACCTTGCCTCTAAATTCACAGCTTCTTCTAGCTCTGCTGTGCACATTGGTATTTTCAGCTAAGACCTCGACCCTTCCTCGTTCTGCCCCAGCCCATCTCTGGCCTTCTAATTGTTCCTTTTGAATTTTTTCTTTCTTATTTTTGTCCCTGTAGGATAACCTTGTTCTATTGTAAACAAACTCCAATATCTAGGCATCGTGGGAGATGTCCAAGCAAAATGCACCATTGCTGCCTACTATGATGTCTAAGCCTTTTTTATTCTCTTCAAGCTCCAATCTCACAACTCCCAGTCTTGGCACATAATTACATCCCTTAGTCTGCTGTACAATATATGGTTATTTCTATGTAACTTTTCATAAACACATTTTAGCTGTTTCAAAACAGAAAAAGTTAATTTTTTCTTACCCATAGAACCATACCTAGAAGTGATTTTCCAAAGCTTCTAACTCTGAATTTTTCTGATAAAAAGCTGGTGATAAGAAACAGTTGACAATTTACAGTTAAATCCATGAAAACTTAGCATGCAGCTGAAAGATGAAATGGCAATCTGTCTTTGGGCATTATTCATGGGACACCTTGGCTAAGATTTAGAATAAGAATGGACTTTTTCCTCAGATGAAAGCTCATTTATTTTCTTTCTTTAGTGATGGAAATAGTGGCTTCCTTTAGCTAGGTAAATAACCTTAGAGAAAATGAGAAGGGATATTTCAAAGTTTATAGTTTAACATCACAGATGGCATTTGTCATCATTTAAGACAGGATTTAATGTTGAATAATGTATCAATCTACTTTTTGGAGGCTGTTATATAACTGATGTTCCACAAAAGTGAGATTATAATCTCTGATAGCCTGAGACATTGCCTTCATGGAGTTACTAACAATAAGGTATAGTCTGGTATAAAGCTCTTCAGGTGTGTTTTATTCTTTTATTTCAACTTTCCTTATGAAGGAATCTGCCCACTTCTCTTTTCCCACATGTGGAGAAATCTGTACTGTCAGGTGATACATACAGAGTGTGTGGTGTTTGGGGTTCTGAGTAGACAAGTCTGATTTATGGCATTCCCCATGCTGCAAGAAATGGCATGCAAGGCGATCATTAACAACGTAAATGCTGAAAATTATGTCAAGCCTAGACTTGGCATCTGGTACGCTGGTCTCTCTCCACTCCACAACCATTGTTAATAATGCTGATGGAGCTGTTTTTTAAAATCGAAGATCATGTCACTGTCTTACTTGGAATCTTCATTAGCATCAACAGTGTAGAGCACTCATTCGTCAGGACACTACCCACCTCCTTCCTGAGAACCTGCCGAGCTACCTTCACCTTTCCAGTTTCCTTTCCTACCATTCCGCTGCATTGAGTTCGATATCCCAGCCCAGCCACGCTATTTGTGATTCCCTGAACACACGAGTCCTTGGCTGCCATGCCTTTCCATGGTGGTCCTGGAATATCCCCGCTTGATCACGTACCCACCACCACCCACCTCATTCTGATCGGTATTCAACTATCCATCAATTTAAGAACAGCTTCTGCCTTCCTTCTCGATCAATCCTTCCTGGACTCCTCAATCCTTGAGTAGATCATGTTCATCCCCTTCTTCTCTCCTTTGTGCTACCCTAATGCTTTACAGCTTTGCACATGCCTCTCCTAAGCACTTTACATGCTGTCCTTTAATTATTCATCTGTCGTGCTCCCTGACTTGTCTCTCATGAGTCTGAGTAGAAGGCTATGCTTATTCATCACTGAGAGACCACTCAGCCCGAAGTAGTTGCTCAAAAACTATTTGGTGAATTAACAGTCTATATTTTTACCATCAAGGCCAAGAAATAAAGAGCATTTTTTGCAAAACTGGAGCTGGAACAACCAGACATGTAAAACAGCATATGGATGAAAATGAATGCTCCAAGAACAACCCACCAATTTGAAGGAAGGCTATCAATTAATTATGCATTTTCACTAGGAATTATAGTCAAGCTTTATGAATGTTTGAAAATAATAACTAATTTTTTTCTGGATTTAAATGAATGTTAATATTTAGTAAGACTTCAAGAACAAAAACATAATTCAGTAGGAGCCTATTAGTATATCATGTATATATTATTATAGGGGACTATACCAAAAATGGTAACAAAAAGGATACGTAATTATAGCTAGATAGGAGGAATTAATTCTAGGGTTCTGTACCACTATAGCATGACTATAGTTAACAAAATGTAGTGTCAAATAGCTAGAAGGAGAATATTATATGTTCCCAACACAAAGAAGTAATAAATGTTTGAAGTAATGGATATGCTAACTACTCTGATCTGATCACTATGCATTATATGTATTGAGACATCACTGTGTACCCCACAAATATGCACAATTATTATTTGTCAGTTAAAAAATAAAATTTATTTAAAAAGAATAAAACATTAACAAAAGGAACTAATCAGTGTTTCATTTATAAATCTTAGAATTGACCTCCAACAATAGAGTTGTGTTTAGAATATTAAGGAACAAGAAATAATAATAAATCAGAAAATTTTTTTAAAGGTAGGTAAACCAGCTGTTTATTAGTTATTATTAACCTTTTATCAAATGTCGAGCCAAGTGCTTTCACATACAGGAGGCATGGCCACATTACGTTTAGGAGCTTAAACTCTGGAGTCAGCCTGCCTGACTCAAAGTACAGCTCTGCCATTTGCTGTACATTTGAAATCTTGGATAAGGTTTCAAATAATTCCACTTCATGTCTCAGCTTTCTCATCAGCAAAATGGAGCCAATAATAGTGTCTACTCCATAGGGTTGACATGAGGATTACATTGGAAAATTCACCTTAAGAAAGTAGCAAGCAATATTCAATAAATATCAGCTGTTGTTATGAGTAGCCTAGTTAAAAGAAACAAGATGAGTGTGCTTAGACAAAGGAAGACATAGAATGGCCCAGTGTATTATAAAATGTATTATAATGTAATAAAGCCAGCACATCTGAAATATGGATTCTCAGAACCTAGTTAAAATTTTAGACCCTAAAGAAGAACTGGGAGGAATTCTAGAATTCCAGACTGACCTAGCTTATTGCCCCCATATGCTAGAAGAGGACCCCAGATAAGCAACTGTAGAGGAAATACAAGACTGCTGCCTGGCCCTGCATTAGCTCCAGAGTTAGTTGCTCCTACTTGGGTGGTTTCCTTCTGCTCTACAGAAAAAGGAAAACAAGCTGAAAGAAGGTTAGGTCTTTAACAACATTCATAGTAATAACAACAAAACGTTTGTTTGCTGCAGATATCATATAAGTAAGATTCATCCCAAATATTAGAAAATTCAGGAGTCCTAGGCATATTTCCATTTCCAAGCGGGGAAGGTCTTTTCATTTTTTTTTTTTTTTTAAGTAACAAGTACTTTGGGATTTAGTACACTTTTTTCTCTATTTTTACATGTTTGAGACTTTTATAACTTTTTTTTAAAAATTCAGTGTCAAATGTAAATAGAACCATAAGAGAATTTTTCCTTTATCGTAAAAATGTGTCTACTTCTGGGCTTCGCTTGCAGTCATATGGAATAGCTGGAATTTTATTTTCTTTATGTAAAATCTTCTTACATCTTCCTGGTTGGATGATAGATCTTTTCATTTTTATTTTCCTTTGAAAGCTAGTTCTTGCACTTAGATCAATTTTCCTTTATCTGCTTGTTGCTCTTCTCTCTTGCCAATTTTATTATTGTTGTTGCTGCTATTCTTGTGAAAATGGAAACCCCAGGATCTAATGACTATTATCATGGAACTTTGAAGCTCTTTCCCTTAGGAGCTGGTTCTGGAAAGGCCTCACCGCTGCTACAGACCAATTCTAGAGGTTTCGAGGATAACTGTCCAGGATAAACTACTTTTTACTGATTTCTCCCAGGGACCTAAAAAAAACAGTCTAAATTTCTCTCTCCCCAGAGAATAGGAGGTGGTGAAAGTTGAAGTCCTACCATATGGTTGATGGCAGATCCAAAAACTAAATCCCCATAAGCCAACAGCAAACTGAGAGTCCATGGAAGGGTTTCATGAGCAAAAACAAGAGAATAAAGAAAGAGAAGAGTCTGAACAAAAAGAATCAGGGGCAAATTAGTGGAGCGGGGCATAATAATGTATCAAACATCAAACACACAGCGGTTCACAGTCTTTCCTTTGTACATTTCTTTCATGAGAATGCTTGATTTCTTGATTCCACCAGCTCACTATCATAGTTATCTAGAAATCCTCTCTGAGGTTTACATAAAAGGCTCCTTCATTTCCTGACACATTTGAACAGAAATAAAACAAAATAACAACATAAAACAAAAATCCAGTCAAAAAAATTCATTCAAATTTCACTGGGCAATAGAGTAAAGCAGAGAATTATCTCTATTTACATGCCTTGTCTTTATAGACACAGAGAAAGAGTAACATTTGAATAAAAAACTCAGTGGTGGAATGGGCCATCCATTTACCATGCATAGAGAAGTGAGCAAAGGAAAAAAAAAAAAAAAACTTTGTTTTTCTATAACTCATTCAATCTGCATCATGAACCCTAACCCCAGTGGGAGATGAGGTGGCAGATTTTAAATGTACCAAATAATGGTGTCTCAATATGTTTCTATTTGAATAGTCTCTTTTGAATGACTCATGATATTTCAGGTAACCACTCAGTCTTTTAGATTTTTCTTTCCTTCTCCTTACTCATTCTCAAGATGTCACCTGTGTATGGGAGAGTGACAGCTCACAGTTTGGTAGCAACTTTGTGGAGGACCTCTGATCTGTAGACGATCAGAAGGTCTGCAGTGGTTTCTGCAATGAAGCTGCTAATCTGTTCTGGTTTCTGGACTATCATCAGCTGAGATATGCCTGGTTCCTCCAGGCTTATAACTTAGTACAACTCACATTCAAATTCTGGATTTGCAATATCCAGAAGCAAAGTCCTTACATTATGCAGCCTCATTCTTCCAAATTCAGGAGTCAGTTGATCCACCACACTCTCTGCCACTTCTCTACCACGGCACGTAGGAAAATTTAAAATCTCTGAACACCTGCTTAAGCCAGTAGGAAGAAGGGGGACTTTTGCAGGCTCATCTGTGGAGTTGCCTCCCTCTATCAGCACAGCACTATTGCTCCATGCCATGCTGGACACAGCCCCATTCCACAAGCTGAGCTCTCTCTAAATATCTGCCACCTCCCTGTGTTAGTCTATTAGGGTTGCTATAACAGAATACCATAGACTGGGTAGCATAAAAACAACAGAGATTTCTTTCTTTCTGTTCTAGAGGCCGGAAAGTCCAAGATGAAGGTACCGGTAGATTCGGTATCTGGTGAGAGCCCATTTCCTGGTTCATAGATGGTGCCTTCCCACTGTATCCTCACATAGTGGAAGGGGCAAGGCAGCTCTCTGGGGCCTCTTTTATAAGGGCATTAATCCCATTCATGAAGGCCTTGCCCTCATGACCTCATTACCTTCCAAAGGCCCCATCTCCAAGTATCATTACATTGGGGATTAGGCTTCAACATATGAATTGGGGCAAGGAAGGCCCTGACATTCAGTCTGTAGCACTCCCCTGGGTTACCCTGGCGAGGCAGTTCATTAACACAGATGTTTTAAGAAAGACCTTATTGATCAAAACGAATTTACCATGCACTCCCCTGGTCAAAATGCTAGCCCCAGAGGAAGAAATTAATGCCTGGACATAGTTATAGATGTCGGGTTTTTTCACTCTCTTTCTAGTTTCACTTTCCTCCCATGTATCATTGAAGTAGAAGCAGCAGGCTTTCTCCTCACTCAGATCTCGGAAATGGACTTCCCCTAAGTCATAGTGTCCTTCTTCCTAAGGACACTAAGCCTCATAGCTCTGTCTAAATGGTATGTGCTAGAAGAAACTCCATGATCTGGTAGGCTAGCCTTGCCTTTTAATATTAAGGGTCACTAAGAGAGTTTAGAAATAAATCCTCCGCTTAGTGCAAAGTCCTGCTTTCAAAACTTCTGTCTTGCTGAGGACGCTAACATACCCTACTCTGAATGGTAAAGACAGAATATTTGCTCCAACTTGCTCTTTGCATTCCTGCAGAACTGATCCTAATCTTCCTCGAGGCAAAAGGATGCCCCTTTCAGAATAAGAGGAAGGTTACACATTACAAGAGTACAAAGGAAAATGCACATTGATTCTGTTTTTCTAAAATATAATCATTTTATAGCATTTTACTCCTCTCTTCCTCCTCTTTTCTTTCCCTATCCCCTCCGCTTCTCTTCTTTAAATTATCTAAATCAGAGAGTACCATCACATTGTGCAATTTTTTTATTTGCTACATGTATTTAGCATATTTGGGTACATTTGCTCTCCTGATACGTTCTGGGAAAGGACAGTGTGCTGGAATGGTTAAGAGCTCAACTCTGCTGCTGAGTCACAGAGACCCAGATTAAAATTCTTGTCCTAAAATTTATTCCCTTGAGCAAACCATTTTACCCTGCCAAGGCTTTATTTCCTCATCTCAAAAATTAAGATAATAATATTTGGATGATAGGATAGTTGTGAAGAAAACATCAGGCATCTCAATAGCAACATGTCCAAAATAACACTCTTGATTTTCTGCCCCACAGAACTATTCCTCCCTTCAATAAATGGCCCCTCCTTCCTCCAAATGTAAGAGGCAAAAATGTTCAGGTCATCTGGTGCTCCTGTCTCACTTTCATACCGCATCTCAATTCTCAGGAATTCCTGTTTCTCTGCTAAATATATGTAGAATCTGACCACACCTCATCATTTTTGCCTCTGTCATCTTTGTCCAAGGAATATTATCCATTACGTCTTAGTTTAGGCAATAATAGATGCTATATCAGAATATCTCAGTGGGTGAACACCAAAGAAGTTTGTTTTTCACTCTTGACCAATGGGTAGCTATCATCCAAGCAGTGATTCAGGGATCCGGCCTCCTGCATCCTAGCTGTTGCACACTTTCAATCTTGGCATCTAAAGCTGCAGAAGGGAACAGCATGGAGGGCTGCACATGGGTGGTTTTGTGGGCCAGGCCTGGAAGTGCCATACATTCCTCTTACTCATGTAACATCAGACAGAACTCAGTCAGATGGTCATACCCAACTATAAAGGAGGCTGAGAAATATAGTCTAGCTGCATGCCTAGGAGGAAGAGGAAATGGATTTAACAAGTTGTTAGCCAATCTCTACCACTCTCAACCTGGACACGAATTATGAGCATTTTCTAATTGGTTTTCTTACTTTCACTTTTGTGCTCCTACAATTTTTCTCAAAATATCAACTTGAGGATCCTTAAAAAACTCAATTCAGATCATGTCCTGCCTTGGCTCAAATCCTTCCATATCTCTTGTTTATTCCCAAGTCCTTATGGTGACCTCCAGGCTTTATATGATCTACCTCCCACCCACATCCTTGTTTCATTTCCCACCATTTGCCCCCTTGCTCACTCCGATACAGTTACACTGGCTGCCACAGGCGTCCTCTAATCTGCTGAGCACACTCTGCCACAGGACTTTTGCATTTTCTCTTCCTTCTGCCTGGAGCCCTCTTTCCCCTGGATAGTCTCAGGGCTCACTCTCTTATTTCCTTCAAGTCTACGTTCAAACTCCAGCTCATTAAAGTCTTCCTTGAATAGCCTATCTAATGTGGCACCCTCAATCCCCTCTCTCTCTCTTCCTAGTCTCTCTTCTGAGATTAGAATGCCTTCTTTTATTAGAGAAAGAAATCTATTTTATTCTCAGTGCCATGGGACTAAAAACAGTGCATCAAGCAAGGACTCATTAAATTTTTTTTAATGAATAAGTGAATGA
>RJWJ010031006.1:0-19485 GCA_004363605.1 Indri indri | reverse complement strand
GTCACTTTTAGTCCAAGCTGATACAATTGCTTTAAAAACTCTGTGGATTTTCTATGCACAAACCTATGATCTACTCCATTATGCAAAGCCACATCTATAAGAATTTTCTTTAAATCAGACTCCCTTCTATTTCAGGCCGTGAGTCAGAGTATTGTGGGACAACATTCTTAAGAGTCTCAGAAGCGTTTTTGTTTAGTTGAGAGAGCCTGTAGGCTTTTCCATAAATATTTCTAAAATGTTATAGACTCACACGGATTTAGTGCTGATCCTGTGTACACATTTTACTACTCATACTACCTGGGATTGGACCTTTGTCCTGAGGCATTTTTTACTTTGAGAAACTTGGTGGCTAGAGATACTGTCCTGGGCCCTCTATAATTCCTTTTCAGTCTGCATAAAAATTATATAATTCTCTCTTATGCTTGTCATAAGCAGCTGAAAGAATCCAGTTCGTATTTTCAATATTCTGTCTCAAAATCATCTTACCAGACCCAAAGTTGATTAGGTACATTTTCTAACCACCACATAGCCGCATGAAATATTTTTCCTTCAGCACATAATTATTTTCCTATGCATGGAGAATAGAAAAGTGAAATAATTATCTAATTTGTTATCATAAGTTGATATGGGAAAATAATGGATTTATAGTTAATCTGAATGCCCACATTTTAGGTAAAAAGATGTTAAGTAAGATTCCTCCTTGTCCACAAACTGATCATGTAATCTGGGTCATTTTCTTTAAATTATCCTTAACTTGTTTAAAAGACAAAAGTTTGGAGTTAGTGATTGTAATATTTCTTTCAAATATACAATTATGATTCTATCAGCCAATAGTAACATAATTGAATATTTTTATGTTAATCTCAAAGAAATTACAGGTATACTTCTTAAAATGTGGGTATGGCATAGCATTCTTTCATCATAAAATTGAAAAATAATGATAATAATAGCACGACATGAGATGAGTAAATACAAAACTCCAGATACTGTTCCTTGAACTTTATACTAACTAATACATTTAATCTTCAGTACGATCTATGAGGTAGTCACCATTATTATCCTCTACTTTTTACTGATAAGAAAACTGAGGCACAAAGAAATTATGCAATTTGTCTAAGGTCACACAAATAAGAAATAGCAAAGCCAGAATTTCAACACAGATAATGTAGCTACAGTGTTCACAACTGTAACTGCTTTTGTTGTGTAAAATGTACGTGCCAATAAGCACTTTGCCAAAATCGATGATGCAAAAATATGATTAAACGTATCCTCTACTCCCTAGGAGTTTATAGTCAGAAAGAGATTACATAACGAAGCAATTATAGTTCAGTATTATGCTTGAGGATAAAGGTAGGTATCTACAGGATTATAGGAGTACAGAAAAGATATGGCAAACTCTGCTAGAAGAATAAGCTGGAGATTTGAATTCAGAATGAATTTTATATGGAACAAATTATGTTTAGATTAAGTCTTAAAAAACAAGTAGAAATTCACAAGGCTGACAGAGCTAATGAGAATATTTCAATCAAAAATATATGAAGCCAGATATTAATAATGTTATTTCAAAAGGAAAATATTAGGAATAGCTGAGTATCAATGAACACACATTCATCTAAAAGCAGATTAGGTAACAATTTTAAATTATGATCCTAATCCTAAGAAACTCCATGAAAAAATGTTACGATATGTTTAGTATTTTTAAAAGGCAGGATTTAAAATTATATATTCATTTATTATGAAAATTAAAAACAATTTCATGGAAAAATAGACTGGAAAGAATCATAAAGCGTAGAAGGCAAGGGAGCTAATTTGCTTTATTCATTTAAAAATATAATATTGTAATCAGATTTATAAGGTAAAATATGCATGCAATAAAAGTAGTAATGGGAATGGAAGAAGATTGTTATATTCATCTCTTAAAAGGTAATGTTTCTCATTTATTACAGTATGTATAAACTTAAAAATATTGAGGATATTAAAATCTATTATAAAACAAAAATTTCACAGATAGTATAATGGTACAGATGGTTGGAAGGAAAATCATAATACAAAGTTATATATAGATATGTTATAAAATATAGTGGAATATATGATAAATGAAGCATCACAAAATAATGTTGAGAAAACACAGGATTTCTGTGAAACAGATGAAAGCCACAGGAACAATGACTTTTTACACATACCTTAAATTGTGGTTACACAACAACTGTACGAGAAGCAGTGAGACATACATAAAAGTAATCAGAGTTTTAGAGATTATACATATTACTAAGAACTGGAATAATATGTGACTGTCTTTCTAGAGGGGTCAAAGTGAACTCAGGATATTGCTGTTGAATCAATGACACAATTCACAAGTTTTGAATTTATCCTAGGATCTAGGATATTTAGATTTAAAGTCATGTCTGGGACTTGATCTTTGGAACATTTCCCAGCAATATCTGTACTATGGCTACTTAGAGGAAACTCAGTACAACACAGGAAAATAATCCTTCCTCAGCTTTAGAACAGCCTGGATGACCTAGTTTTAGTCATATAATCTTACAAACCAATTTGTTCTATATAAGTAGTACCTAGTAGAGCTTAAAATGTATGTGGGACTATAGATATAGAATTCATTTATGTGGTTGCTATTAAATGAAATTAAGTCAGATTCTGAGACTATAAAATGGGTCAACATGTTAACTAGGGTTTGAGATGAATATAAGTTTGGCAAGTAATGCGACGTATTGAAATATTTTCAGGAAGGAAGATTTCATGAGCAAATCCATGAAATTCTGAAACAATATGCCATGTGCATTAATTTCTTATGGCTGCTGTAACAAATTATCACAAACTTAGTGGCTAAAAATAAAGAAAATTTATTCTCTTATGTTCCAGGGACCAGAAGTCCAAAATCAGTATTACTGGGCTGAAGTACAGTGTTGGCTGGGCTATGCTCTCTTTGGAGGTTCTGGAGGAGAATCCATTCCTTGCTTTTTCCAGCTTCTGGTGGGTACCATCACTCCCTGGCTTGTGGTCACATCACTATAATCTCTTTCCAGAGATCACACTGCCTTCTCCTATTTTTATTATTCTGTGTGTCTCAAATCTTCCTTTGTCTCCCTCTAACAAGGATATGAGTGATTTATATGGGGCCCACCAAGATAATCCAGGATAATCTCTTCATCTCAAAATTCTTGTGTTACTCACATTTGCAAAAACCCTTTTTCAAACAAGTTAACATTTACAGGTTCCAGGGATGAGGACCTGAAATCTTTGGAGGCCATTATTCAGTCTACTGCACTATGTTTAGCAAGCAATGTGATCAGCAGAATGTCCAGACTTCTGTAATATCATATTACATTGAGATCCACAAAATTTGTATAGCAATTATCAAAATGCTTCATTCAGTGACCAATAAGTTGTGTCACTAAATATTCTTAAATTCATGACTGTGATTTTCAAGGTTTATTACTTAGCAATTCTAACATTCTACGGCTGAGCAACATTCAATTCCTGAATATTTGGCTTTGCTAATGTGGCAGCTATATTTCTATTAGAGAAAGGGACAGAAAAGTAAAAGATTCTGGAGGAAAAAAAAATGGGAAGTAATATATGAGGGGCAAAGCTAGGCAGGGAGAGTAGAGAGAAAGACAAAGACAGAGAAAAGGAGGATAAGAGAAACCTATTGAGAGTTTTGAAAGTACAATTATTTTTCTAACTGATGAAACAATATGTGTATATTCTGAAAATTCAAATACTAGATGCAAATAGAATGAAAAATGTAAACTCAAGCATAGCTATTCTTAATATTTTAACAAACGTCCTTTCAAATATGTCATCCTAAACAGAGGAAATTTCACACACATACACACACACACACACACACACACACACACACACACACAGTCTGTTTTGCTTGAATAGGATCACATTTTTTGTTTCCTGTTTTATTTCTTCAACTCTTTGCTGTATACCTCTTCACATGTTAATAAATATGAATACATATAATTAATTATAATAGCATAATTCTTTAACTAGTGCCATTTAAGTTGTGCTCAGTTCCAACATATGCAACTCAGGTATCTTTGTGTGCATATTCTTACATACCTCTGCAATTAGTTATTTTAGATAAAAATCCTAAAGATAGAATAGCTAGTTGAAGATAATGCCTATTATTATATTTGGTACTGTTAATGTTTTAAATTTTTCCTAATATAAAATGTTAAATATTTATATTTTTGATTGCCAACATTATACATCTGTTTCATTGTTTACTGTACATTTCAATATCTTTTTAAATTGCATGTTCATGTCTTGTGGCCATTTTTCTACAGTAACATTTTATATATTGCTTATTGACTCATTAACCAGCTCTGTATATTAGTAATACTAGCCCATCAATATATATTTTGCAAGAATTTTACAAGTGTTTTTGTTATAATTTTATTTATGGTATGCATATGTTTATAATTATTACAACACAACAATTATAAAATATAGAGAGTAAATTTAAATTTTTAATAAAAGAACTATAGAGTGATTCTCAGAAGATGGCAGTAGTGGCAATATAATATTTTTAGTTTCCCTGACTCTCCCTATGTAAATACAAAGAAAAATTAGTACAGTACAAACAGTACAGAGTGCAGGGGTAGTCTATAAGATCACCCTCATTTTTAACACCAATTGCAAGTTTGGAAGTTCCCAAGACCACCCTCAGTTTAATAATTCACTAAGAGGAATAATTCACTAGGCAGACTCACAGAAAGCAGTAAAAGCAGTTATACTCATGGTTATGATTAATTACTGTGAAATAATACAGGCTAAAATCAGTCAAGATAAGAGATGCTTGGGAAGAGTCCAGGAATGTACCACATGTGGAGCTTCCAGTTGTCCTCTACCAAGGGAGTCAAGGACAGCATTAAGTTCTTCCAAAACAATGTATAACAATGTGCTTGGAGTAATGCCAATAAGAAAAGCTCATCTGGACCCTGGGGTTCAGAGTTTTTATTGGGGTTTGGTAACATAGACATGGTTGACTATTCACATGATTCACTTAAGCCTCCTGCTTCTCTAGGGGTTGAGCTGATACCACAGGGTCCAAAGGCCCCAGGAATCATATAGTTAGATGTGGGCTTGGGTTTGGTCCAAGGCTTCCAGGTAAACAAAGGTACTCTTATCAAGCAGGTCATTCTAAAGGCTTCCAGATCACATCTCAGGAGCTGAGGGTACAGGCTAAGCCTATCTTTGATTAAAGTTAATTTTTAACTACATAGATACCAAAACTAAAATTCCAAGGCAAATATTGCCAAAATGACTAGGTGACAAGATATCTTCATGAATCATTCTTTACACAGGAGAAAACAAAGGGAAGGAAGGGGATCTCTGACAGTACTGAGAACTATAAAATAACCAACAGGTACTCACTCAAAAGCTAAGCAAGCCAAGTTAAGGACAGCAGGTGAGACTAGGAGGAGTTTGGATTCTCTAACAGCAGTTGAGTATAGTTCATCCATAAAGATAGATCAGTCTGAGACAATTCACAAGAAGAGAAAAATGTGAGCAAAGGAATTTATATCCAGCAAAACTGACTCTAAAGTAGTATAAAGGCCTAGGAAACCTGTATTAAGGTCTTAAAACTCAGATAACATTTTTACCACCTTCTAAAGAATAAGAATCAGAAGGCCAGAAATGCCAGAGGCACATTGATATAAAGATTTAAAAGTATACAATCAATTAAGACTCTAAAAAATAAGAAGACCATACACCAAAAATCTTTTAACTGTTTCCAGTAATCGTTGCAATGCTAGTTATGATGTTGTTATCCTAAGGCTATTTTTTTATAATATAAGATAAAATAAATCAGTATATGATTTTTATTATATGATATCCTAATTCTATGAGTAAAGGTATCTGTGAGATTTAAGATTCTCTCTGTTGGAGAAAAAAATGCATAGATACAGGTAGAGGAAGCTAAATAAATAGCCTATAAATTAATTCTGAGTTAGAAACAGTGACTAAATCAGAACCAATGAGCGTGCCTAACATCCAGATTATGGCCTTGATGTATCCATCCCCACTAAGTAGAAACAGTTCCCCTTGGAAAAATGTCAGATTACAGACTGAAGCAAGAAAAGTACAAAATATTCCTAGAATATCTGGTAATATTTGATAACAAGAGACTATCAAAGGCTGCCAGAGTTGTACTTAAAGTACAGTCCACCTTCGGCGTAGGTGGGGAATGGATTCCAGGACACCCCCAGCCCTGCATACACCAAATTCACACGTACTCAATTCCTGCAGTAGGACCTACGAACCCAGAGATACGAAAAGACAGCCTTCTGAATAAGTGGGTTTTGCATCTGGCAAATGCTGTATTTTGCATCTGAGTTTGGTTGGAAAAATCCACATACAAAAGGACCTGAGCAGGTCAAATCCCTGTTGTTTAAGGGTCAGCTGTATGTTGGAGCTAAATTAAAGAGGCTACCACTGGCCAAACAGGCAAGTTGAGCAGCATATGAAATAACTACAAATGACCAAAACATACCAAATACATTTAAATCTGTCAATTCATAAGCACATCAAAACTCTAACTAGTCACTTTAAAGGATTCAAGGAAATCATCTTTTATTTTGAGAACAAGCAAATAAAGAAAACAATAAAATAATTACCCAGACAGCCCTATGCAAACTGTACTACTAGGTAACCATATAAAAGACAAGGTAATCTTTTTCCTTAAAAGAACATTTCAACAAATAAACAAAGAAATGGTGATTGGATTAGAATATCAACAGTGTGTAAGTGTTTCTGTCTCTCCACATCCATGCCAGCATTTGTTGTTGTGGGATTTTTTGATAAAAGCCATTCTCATTGGAGTTAGGGAATATCTCATTATGGAACTAATACCTCTTATATTAACCTGGATGGAACTGGAGACCATTCTTCTCAGTAAAGTATCACAAGAATAAAAAAATAAATACCACATGTACTCACCATTAAATTGGAACTAATCGATCAACAATTATGTGCACATACGGAAATAAAACTCATCAGATATCAAGCAGGTTGGGGGGAAGAGGGGATGAGTAAATTTACACCTAATGAGTACAATGCACATTATTTGGGTGATGGGCACACTTATAACTTTGACTCAAACTGTACAAAAGCAATTTATGTAACCAAAACATTTGTAACTCTGTAATACTCTAAAATAAAAAAACAGTAGAAAAAATGAATAAGAATATCACCGTTTGTCCACCTTTAATAAATTAATGGATCAATTCAGTAAGACCCAATGGTTTCTGACATTACACAAGAGAAGAGACAACCAGACATCACGAGCCACCTTTGTCCAGGAGAAATATAATGCAGGCCCACATACATATTTTTAAACATTCTAGTAACCATATTAAGAGATTTACTAGTCCTCAAAATCCAGTGTATATTTTACATTAATAATATTCTTCAATTCATATATGAACTCACATTTCAAGGTTTCAATAGCCACATGTGATAGTGGCTACCATATTGGACAGTGCTGTATGTGCTTCATAATACAAAAAAGTAAAGGACTTAAAAAGAAGTATTATCAATGTAAATTGAACTTTCAAATCAAAAATACAGAAACTATAAAAAACAAAAGAACACTGGAGTGACACCATGTAAATGAAATTACTAATACACAGATTGAGGGAATTTCTACAAGACAAGTGATACAGTTTCTGTAAGAGAAAAATTGCAAGGGGAAAAATAAGACAGAGAATGATTATTAAAATTGGACTTAAAAGACATTGTAAACAAAAAAGGCAAAACTAACTACTACTGGAAAAGATGGTACAAGATTTACCCTTTTGCCTAAAACACCTGAAAAACAAACAAAAAAGAAATAATAGCTTAGGACACTGGCAATTAGGAAATAAAGGGCAGTGATCCTTAAGAGAAGGAAAACTGTAAGGTGAGCTCAACTATTGAAAAAAAAGGGAACGATACATAGGTTACCGATATTAGGAATGGGAGAGGTGCTATCAATACAGATTTATAAATTTAAAGAGAATATATGGAAAATCACACCAATAAATTTGGCATATACTTTCAGAAACAAAAACTACCAAACCTCACTCAAGAAGCAATATTTATAAAAAATAAATTTGTAGTTAAAAAACTTCTCACAAAGTTAACTCCAGACTTGCAGGGGTTTAGTGAAGAACAGTTATTAAACACTTACGAAAGAAATAATATCAATTTGCACAAACGCTTCAAGAAATTTGAAGAGTAGGAAATATTTTTGAACTCATTGAGTCTAGAATTTTATATCAAAACAAGAAAAAGACATTATAAGAAAACGATAGACTCATAATCTTCATAAACATAGATGTAAACATTCTAAACAAAATGTCTGCAGTATATAAAGAGAATAACAAAGCATGTGCAAGAGGTTTACCAGGAATGTAAGGTTGATTTAACATTCAAAAAATTACTGTTAATGTAATTCACCATATTAACAAACTAAAGTAAAACCATATAATCATTTTGGCAGACACAAAAGAAGCATTTATCAAAATTTAACAGATAGTTCTGATAAAAAAAAAAAAGACTTCTCTGCAAACTAGGAATGGAACTTTCTCAATTTGATAAAAGGCATCTACTAAAAGCTTCAGCTCAGATCATACTTGATGGAAAAAGACTAAATTCTTTTCTCTTAGGAAAATGACAAGGATGTCTGATAATTTCACTTCTATTCAGTATTGTGGAGGTTTTATCCAGTACAATAATGGGGGAAAAAAGTAAGGAGTATCTATACAGGAAGTAAAACATCAAAATGTTTTAATTAGCAAAGAATGTGATTGTATATTAATAAAATCATATGGAATGTATAAAAAAGTGTCTAGAATTAATAAGTGACTTTAGCAATTCAGCAGAATACAAGATAAAGAACAAAAATTTTATTTCCATATACCTCTGGGAATAGTCAGAAATTAGAAATTTTAAATGCTATTTATAATAGCATCAAAATGTGATACCCTTAGGGTAGATCTGGCTAAAGATGCACTGACTCTTCTTGCTGAGAAAAATTCAAGATCTAAATAAAGAAATGTACCTTATTGATGGATTCGGGATTCAATGTTGTTAAGATATCTGTTACCCTAAATTGATCTACAGCTTCAACACAATCTCAATCAAAATTCCAGCAAGATTTTTCTTTTTGTAGAAAATGACAAGCTGATTCTAACATTCGTATGGAAATGCAAATGATGTTGAATAGCCAAAACAACTAAAAATAAAGACGATATTTGGAGGACTAACACTACCTGACTTTAAAGCTTATTGTAAGCTACAGTTACCAAAACCATGACAAATTTGCATAAAGACAGGACAAATAAATCAATGGAACACAAAGGAGTATAGAAATAGACCTACACATACACACACACACATACATATGCATATGTGTGTGTATATAACTGATTTTTGATAAAGTTACAAAGGCAATTCAATAGGAAAAATAATGAGTCTTTTCAACAAATGATGCTATAATAAGTTGAAAAAGTAAAAAATATAATAAGTAAAAAAGTGTTCAATCCATTTATTATACCATACACAAAAATTAACACAATCCAGATTATAGATCTAAATATAATACCTAAAACCATAAAGATTCTAGAAGAATACATAGGATAAAGCTTTGTGAGCTTGGATAAGACAAATATTTCTTAGATATGACACCAAAACATGGTCCATAAAAGAAGAAATTGATAAACTGAATTTCACTAAAATTAATATCTACCACTTTTCTAAAGACTTGGTAATATAAGAAAAGGAGAAGCCTTTTCAAAAGCCACCTCAAAAGATATTTTAAAATCATATATTTCATAAAGGACTTGTTTCTAGAATAAATGGCTCAAAACTCAGTAATATAAAGTAAATAACTCATTTTTTTTAAATGGGCAAAAATTAACAGATCCTTAACCAAGGAAGATATGTGCTTGATAACATAAGCACATGAAATAAGGTTAACATCATTAGTCATTAAGGAAATGTGAATTAAAACTATAATGAGATGCCACAATACATTTATAAAAATAGTTAAAATTGAAAAGATGATACCAAGTGCTGACAAGGATGGAGAGAAACTGGAATTAACACATTTTGCTGGTAGGAATGTAAAATGCTTTCATCATTTTGGAAACAGTTTAGAAGTTTCTTAAAAAATTGAACATACATCTACATGTGATTCAATTTTTCTACTCTCAGGTGCTCATCACAGCAAATAAAAGCATATGCCCACATAACATCTTGCACATGAATGCTCATAGCAGCCTTATTTGTAATAGCCAAAGACTGTAAACAACTCAAATGGCTATCAACACTTGCATGATAACAAAATAAGATATATACATACAGGGCAATCTACTCAGAATAAAAGAAATAAAAATGATGCATATAAAACACCAATGAGTATCAAAATTTTCATGCTGTATGAAAGAAAGCAGACAAAAAGAACACATACTGTTTGATTCCATTTATATAAAATTTTAGAAAATGCAAGCTACTCTATAGTGATGGAAAGCAGATCAGTGTTTGCCAAGAGGCAGGGGTGGCAGAGAAGGGCATGCAGGTGGGGAAATTAAAGGGACATAAGGTAAGTTTTGGTGCTGATGGATATGTTAATAAACATCTTGATTGTGGTGATGCTTTCATGAGTGTAATTACACGTGAAAACTTATCAAATTGCACACTTTAAATATGTGTAGTTTATATCTCAAAAAACAGTAAAAAAAAAAAAAAGCTGCAGAGATTAAACATGCACATTTGGGTGATAAAACTACAAAGAAAACTAAGGTGATTTCCATGGAAATCAAGAAGCCCGTTACTCTTAAGGGGAGAGAAGAGCTTGTTATTGATTGAGAGGGACACACTGAGGGCTTCTGGGGTTGCTGATAAGGTTCTATTTCCACTATTGGCCATATTTTAAATCATTTCGCTATATACTTTTAGTACAGTTTTTGTGTTATATTTAAGAATTTTAAAAGTCCAAAATGTAAAAATAATGTATAATGCAGACCGTTTTGATTTCAATAAAACCAAAAATGTATTTTAGAGTTTTGACTCAATTGAATTAAAAGTTTTGATCCAATATAGGGCTTACTTTTTAAGTATTTTTGGAATACATTTTCCCCCAACATTTTGGTTATCACAATATTTATACTATTCTCTTCTCCACACTTTATAAAATTTAGTATCACTGTGAAAGATTTCAGTATTGTGGTACATAATTTGTCTTGTTTAGAGACACGGATTTAGATAAGCCAGTCTTGCTTTTCTTCTTTACTGAATGTTAATTTCTTTATAATAATGCTTGTTCTACACTTAACATCTTCTATTTAATTAAAAATATTAATGTGTCACTAATAGAGGTTGATTCAAAATGGAACTGTTTTTGATGCAGCCATTACCCAGGGTTCTATTTTTTTAATTTTTAAAAATGTTTTCCTTATTTAGATAATTTAAAAATCACAATAAGCATCAATTCTTATAAAGAGTTATAAGAAAATAGACCCCTTTCTTTGTAATTTCCAAAATTCCTACAAAGAACTTGACATTAGTGCTAAGATTTTATGAAATCACTAAAGATGAACACCATAAAATATTGTATGACTACCAATTGTTGACTTAAAAGTATGATCTGTGCTATAATGCCAACTATATAAAATAATGTACGGATATAGCAAAGGTCTGGAAGGAAGTATTTTGAGTAGGACTGTTTTTGTCCCAGTAGAGGTGACTAGTGCCCAAAGCTGAGGAGTAAGGGGAGATAAATTCCCCCCAATCTAAAACTGGGTATACAATTTCCCTTAGAGCTTATTAATAAGTTACCCAGTTGGCTCTGTAACCCCAATCCCCAGCCTGGCTAACCTTTGCCTAGTCCCTCCTAAAATACTGGAGAGCAGAAAGAGAGGAATTGATGGAGTTGCAGGAAATGCCATCTTCGTTATTGAGAGAATCCCCCAACTCTGACCACATCACCATTAAGCCAATTAAGAGGGATTGCCGAGAAAAATTTGTACAAATTGCAGGTACTTAACAAATGAGGAGATGGGCTCGCTACACTTAGCGGGCAGGTCACTGAGCTGAGATGTACAGGCCTACCCTGGAGTTGCTCTTGGTGCAGCCTTTAGAGCAGACAGGGGTACAGTGATAGAGTTGTTAGAAGAACAACTTGGCAGATGTTCCCAGAAATTTAGGGTCGTACATGAAAGTAGAAAGTGGAGACTATTACTGACCTGGAGATTTCTAAAAACGAGAGGTTTGAGAGAGCAGCCCTCTCCCTCTGGCCAATAAGGGACTGTAGTATTATATAATGGAATGAGAGAAGAGTCCCACGTATCTCTTAGAGGGTATGAAAAGGGAACTTAGTGGTTCTCATGGTTCTGTATAAATGAGCACAGAGTTTGGGGAGATGAAGACAATGTGGAAGACACCACTGCATGCCCAGCAAGGTATGATCCCTTTATTCCATAGCATGGAGCTGAGACTGAGAAATGGCTGACACATCATGGCTGGAGTTTCTAAATTCCTTTGCAGGTAGACAGATAACTAAAATCTTGTCAAGGAAATGTGAGCCAAAGAGATGTGTACAACTTCTGCTTACTTCCTTAAGAGGAAGTTTCTGAGACTAGTCCTTGATTCTGTCTTCCTCCTTAATAGCAAGGTGGCAATGGCCAGAGAAATTTTATGCTGTGTGTAGATGGCATCAATCTATGTGTCTAAAGGACTCTGTGAAGCTGACCTGTGACATCTACTCTGGACCACTGTGCAAGAGGGAAATAAACTTTTGCTTTGTTTAAGCCATTGATATTTGAAGTTTCTTCATTAGAACATGTTTAGTATGTATTCTCTTTAATCCAGACAGCATATGTTGTGGGCCAAAAATCTGATAGGATAATTAGACTACTGGCAGGACGCAAAGATGTAACAGCCTGCTCAAAATGATACATACTTTGGTATTTTTAGCATAGTGAGTTCAACAATGAAATCAAACCACTGAGATAAACATATTCTTTTGAATATTCAAACATACTTTTGTTTCCAATTGAGAAAATCATTATAAAATACCTTAAAGTCTTTACAGCAAACATACACTAAGCCCTAATTTGGTCTGCTCCACAAGGTTATGAAGAATTCCAGGAATAGAGTAGGGAGGAGAATGAAAATCTCCAGGGAAGATGCCAATCATTAAACTGAGATTTTGTGTTTGCAGAGCCAAGACATAGCTACGGGGGAATACCACTGAGGAATATTAAAGAAACATCAGGCTGACTAATAACAAGAATTTCCATCCAAATCCATCTACCAAATCAAGTGAATCTGTAATAAATATAAATCCACATGCAGTAGTCTCTCTCTAGGGAAATCTAGTATTTTCCCACCAGACAGGATTGTTCTGCATAGCAACCGTTTTACAGGGAGAATGACAGCTTGCCTGTCTTTGCCTGGTGGGATCAGATCAGAATGTCAGCTGTACTACCAGGCAAGGCTCCTCTCCAGGCTAACTGAGGTGACAATTTGCCAAAAGGAAACATTCTCTCAGCCATACCATTGAAGGGCAGGACATTAAGAATAAGTTCAGCCGATACAAATGTACCAAGAAGCCTCTTAATATATGTACAGGAAACTTTTCAAATTCAAAGTTCAACAAAAGAACACACAATGTCAAGAAGCTGTTTTAGTAACAAGATATATTGAGTAAGATTAGTGATTTCTTCAAGAATAATTTGTTTTCTCATTATTTCAGGTAGTGAGCCAGAAATTGAGCTGTAATTAACTTCTTGAAGCCTTGCAGGTTTTAAATGTTTTGTAACTTCAGTCAGGGATCTCGTTTAATCTAATGTAATAATGGTAATTATTTCAATATTTGGGAATTAGTTGAAATTAAAATGAAGGTGGATGGCTTAATTGGTTCTTTATATTATTCATATCCATGGAAGAGTTCCTCCCTTGTGATTATCCTAGAATAATATATTTTAAGTTTTATAGATTCAACATTACAATGAAGTATTGATATTGTTATATGTTGTGTGTCAATATGCAATGGCTTGGCCTTTGTTGAAGGCCGGTGAAAGAAAAAGAAAGAAAAAGAAAGAAAAGAAAGAAAAGAAAAGAAAAGAAAAGAGAAGAGAAGAGAAGAGAAGAAAAAGAAAGAAAGAAAAGGAAAGAAAGAAAAGAAAGAAAAAGAAAGAAAGAAAGAAAAAGAAAGAAAGAAAGAAAGAAAGAAAGAAAGAAAGAAAAGAAAGAAAGAAAGAAAGACAAGAAAAGAAAAGAAAGAAAAGAAGGAAGGAAGGAAGGGAGGAAGGAAAAAGAAAGAAAGAAAGAAAGAAAGAAAGAAAGAAAGAAAGAAAGAAAGAAAGAAAGAAAGAAAGAATGCAAGCAAGCTGTCTCAGGAAACCTCTTGCATTCAACTTACACCATGAATCCAAGTGAAATGTTCACCTACGAGGAAATCACATTATGTTGAGGTATTTCCTACAATACTTGTACAAAATATATTGGATTATGATTCTATGTAAACTCTTAGTTAATTTGCCACAGAGATATATACAATCCAATGTCAACTTGAATTAGCATTACAATTCCTTTTTTGTTTTGTTTTTTGATTTTTTGCTTGTGTTTTGTTTTTTACAGTCCAGGATGATACATTTATCTAATATAAGAGCAAACATTCCTCTCCTTCAAATAATAGAAAACCTTCCATAATATGCATTTTTCATAAGTAATACTTTGAGAAAAAAACATTTTTATTAAAATATTGGGTCTGTTGTGTACTGAGAACTCACGAATTTCTCCAAACCTTAAGTTAGGCTCTTATTGATTAAATGAGGATATGGGCAAAAGGCTAGGCCTGAGACTGAGGCACATCACATTGGAGATTACTTGTAAGGACGACTACATTTTATTGTGGAGGAATTTATCAGCATAAAACAGTGTGTTGTAATACAAAGGTATTAGCTAATGGAAGCAGTAATACTCAGAATGTAGTTACATATTTTAAAAAATTTTTCAGCAGTGTTACTAAACAACATAAAGAGTAGGATCACTCTTTCCAAGAATTAGAACAAAAAGTTAAGAAGATTGACTGTTAAGGAGACTATATTTTCTATGCACTATTACTATCACCATATATCCTCCTTATCTGCCACTTGATAATGTTTAAGCTTTCAGAATGAGTGAATCATGAGGTCTAAAGAATCAGGAGAAAAAAGAAAAAATCTAGGCAAAAGTAGAACAACAAAAATAAATGGAAACTTGCCTAAATTTTGTCCTCACACGAAATTTTCCAACTGTAAATACTACTAAGCAATTCTGTTTTTAATTCTTCCTCTTTGCAAAGCTTCTAGGAAAACCTCAGCATGTGTCATTGGTTTACATATTTCTGAGTTTTTTCTTTTTTTAACTGAAATAGATTTTGCTCATTTTGGAAAAAAATATAAATAAGCAATATATAAATTCTAAATCATCTTGATCCCATTACTCATTTTGTTCATGAAGATTTATGCTTGAACTGTCAGTTAGAAGGGAACCCATTCTCCCACTACTGGTTTCCTAGAGGAGTAGTTTACCCCCCATAAACTTCTGTCCTGTCTCTAGGCCTTGCCTCACTCCATCTCTGGGGAGCAGAGTGATTGGAGAATATGACAAGAATAGGGCTGGGCGTGGTAGCTCATGCCTGTAGTCCTGGCTACTCAGGAGGCTGAGGCAGGAGGATCATTTAAGCCCAAGAGTTTGATGCTGCTGTGAACTAGGCTGATGCCATGGCACTCTAGCCAGGGTGACGGAGTGAGATTCTGTCTCGAAAAAAAAATGAAGAAGTTGTTGTCATGTTTAGCTCAGATCCTCCTACCTCCAAGTTCTGCTGCCACTCTTGGGGGATGGGTGGAGTGTTGCTGCCCTGGTCCAGGTGGAGTTGCTGCGCTGGGTAAATCTGCTTAATACTCGGGTTCCCATCACAGACCCAAGAACTCAAACTAAGCCACACCCTCCCACTGAGTCATAGTCAATACTGAAATTGATATTGGAGCTACCTCTCCTAGTTTTGTTTCTCAACTTGCTCAGAGCCCAAGAAGAATTACAGGAGTGTATTTAGTTGGCTCCCTAAGAGACCTGAACCTTATCTATTTTTTATAATAATAGGGACAAGTTTATAAGTAACATAGAAACTTATAAACTGGTCAATACAGGCCAGAGAAGTTTTATAATTAGTGCTGCTCTATAACTCTAGTTAAATCACACTCTTTGGACTATCAGGTTTTGGTTACATGTCTTTTTCTTGAAAAAGCATCTACAGACAGTACTTAAACCAATGGATGTGGCTGTGTTCCAATAAAATTTAGTTTACATAAATAGGTGGCCTATGCAATTGGCCTATAGACAGCAAATAGTTTGCTGACCCCTGTATATGAACTGAGAGAACTGAATGACATGAGTGCTAAAAACTCAGTACAAAACAACATGGCCTTCTATTTTAATTCCTAGGTAAAACTAATTGTCATTCTATCCCTGAATTTTTAGTTTTCCCTTTTACATTATTTTTATTGAAGTAGCTGAGTGAAATATGACATATGGCATTTAAGAAACTAAATTGCATAGCATATAAGATTCTGTCATTTCAAGATAAATTAAATAACTTGGGTAATGCTGTAAAGCTCTCCTTTAAGTAGTTCCGGGTCTAGCTGAAAGATTCAAACCCATGAAGTGGTTCATTCTCTGCTCTGTCTATAGTGCAAATTGAGTCCTAGGATAGCTGACATTTCTCGGATGGGGTTAATAATTCCAGGAATCTCCCTCTTAGTTGGTACTTACTCTAAGGAGATTGTACTTGATCATACTGATGAAATGGGCCAGCTCTCCACTTCCCTATTTTCATAACTAGGGCTATTCGCTGTTTCTTGCCCAGCGACAGCTTCCACTTTTGGCTCTTTTCCTAGACTCTGCAGAATATACCTTTAGCTCACCTCGGTTTAATGCGGGAGCTGGGCAGAGAGTAGGAACTATCAAAGAAAAATTACATGGAACAAAGTTAAGCAGGAGAGAAAGACTCATATTCAAGACTATTCCAACAGGGGAGAGAGATTGAACTCAATACCACTGAAACAAAAGACAGAAGGGTTTTTAAGCACTGAGGTGAGCTAGTGGAAGAGTACTGAAGAACATTCATGGGGGAGGTTGATCAATAGGATGTGTTGAGCTCATTGTGTTATTCTTGAGTTTGTTGATGTTTTTCTCTATGATTAGGCCATCTGTGCTTGCTAACTGGTGCCCATTGAAGTTAGGCTCCTATCCTACCATAGAAACTGGGATATAATGGTGCTATCTTTCTTGATGATTGCATTTGAAAGGGATGATTCCCAGGTCCTTGAGAAAGATATTTCTGAGTTATAAAACTAGCAAGAGGCTGGGAGAAGAGGCATTTCAAAGAGGCTTAGAAAAAGTTTACAATGACAAGTTTTACTTATAAGTTTTCTAAAACAAATACTCTAAGAAAAGGGAGGCACTAGAGTTAGAGCTAGAGTTAGGAATAAACCTTTCTAAAGTTCAGTCGAGCTATAGAGAACATTAAGGCTGCCAATCAACTATATTTACAATTTCATTACCTCAGGAGGAGTTATTGAAGAGTTTTACTATATATGTAATTGTCCATGCATGAAATTTTTATATTTTCTTATTTATGTAAATAAATAGCTGAACAATTTTTTTCGCTTTATTTTTCACAATAGTCCATTGGTTGGTATTGTCATTTCCATTTTTTAAAGGAAGAAATGAGAAAAAAAAAATAAGGAACATTCCAAGGCTACAGAGCTAATAAGTGGAAAATTTTAACCCAGATATAATTCCATAACTTCTCTCTTTAATACACCAGGCTATTTCTCAAAGAAAAAAAAAATCCTGGAGTTCTTGAGAACTAAGGAAGATAACAATCATGGTATTATAAAATCAAGATTTTCTAGCTCTTCTAGAGGGAATTTAGAGCTATTATAGAAATCATAGCTCTATTTTACAGCTGAGTTTCTCAACCATAGCACTATTGACATTTTGAGTGAGATAATTTTTTGTCGTGGGGGTGCCATCCTGTCCTGTGTATTGTAGAATGTTTAACACAATCCCTGACCTCTGCCTACTAGATGCCAGTAGCATTTTCAAGTTGTGACAACCAAAAATATCTCTAGATATTTTCAATATCCCCTGAGGGGAAAATAAGCCCTGCTGAGAGCCACTGCTTTAGAGGAATGTTCTTGTACAGTATTTTCAGTGGTAGAACTGCAAATCCAAACAAAAAAAAAATTACAGAACATGGATTTTTAAAAACTGGATGAAGGTAGGGGGTTGCCCTAGGAGATACAGCTCCATCCACTTGATTTTGTTCTCCTCTTCCCTCACCCACCTCCTGCGATATTTATATCTATCCCTAGAATTCCAACATGACTATGTAGAAATGGTTGCTCAAATACAACTTACATCTTTCTCTTGAGATATTGCCAGACATGGTTCTAGGATACATTTTATCTACCCTTCATCTCATTAAACAAAGATTTGCCAGTTGTACTTTTGGCAAGGTAGATAAGCAGAGTTATTATCAGGGTTTTGTTTTTGTTTTTGTTTTTAAAAACCTTATTCAGGGCAGACAAAGGACTCCAACTGTTCAGGAAAATGGCTGTTATATTCACTTGGGTGAATCGAACAACTCATTTGCCACAGAGCTATCTCCAACAGTGAAGCTCCCAGCATGCAATAGATCTGGCTCAGATTTCATTAAGGGCAAGATAGATCCTTGGCTCAGCTGGTCCCAAACTTAGTTTGCAGTTTATAAGCATTCTAGATGGAAATCTACCTTTTCTTTGTGGTTATTGTTCTATAATGGCTTTTTCTTTTGTCACAATTAAAGTATTCTATCACTACCTGTTTTACAAGGGGGAAAAATCCATAGTGTAGGTTAGTTCCCATGGAGAGAATGTTTTACACTTCATCAGTCTTCAGGAATATAGGTATAAATTAAATTACATGCTGACTGGTTAAAGCCAGAAAGGTCAATGGTGTTTGGTTAATTTTGTCCAAAATTTATTCACATTACTAGTTCCATATTGAATATTTCTGTTGTTAAAATAGGGTACTTTAAAGTAACTTTTAGAGACCAGACAGTGAATATTGTGTGTAAACAAACCAGACAGGGTGTACTGCACAGAATAAAATGCAGTCTACATTGTATGATTTGATATAATGAAATGTCTATATGGACTCCTCAAAATAGTTGGCACTGAACTGCCAGGGTACCTGAAATCATTAAAACTTTCTGTTTTGAAAGAGATAATATCTCTAGTCACTAGTAATTTAGAGTGAATGAATGCATCAGTTTTTTGTTTTTTCATTTATCAAATACTTGATAGAATTTAACAAAGTTTAAAAAACTTGTGAATTGTTTGTTTGGGGAATAAAGGGGCATTTATTAAGTCCCTA
>RJWJ010031005.1:6851-19619 GCA_004363605.1 Indri indri | reverse complement strand
AGACCCCGTCTCTACCAAAAATAGAAAGAAATTAATTGGACAGCTAAAAATATATAGAAAAAATTAGCCGGGCATGGTGGCGCGTGCCTGTAGTCCTAGCTACCTGGGAGGCTGAGGCAGAAGGATCGCTTGAGCCCAAGAGTTTGAGGTTGCTGTGAGCTGGGCTGACGCCACAGCACTCACCCCAGGCGAGAGAGTGAGACTCTGTCTCAAAAAAAAAAAAAAAAAAAAAATCTGGATTCTTGGCTTTTCTCGAAATAAGAAATAACAGTTCTGGCAGGAGTGAGGCCACATTCCCATGTGGCTGTGAGTGCGGCAGGGGCTCACGGCCGTGTGTCAGGGCACACGCCCTCTGGGTCACCGAGGTCCCCCCCAACTTTCCTCCTCTATTTCTCTCATTTATAAGATCTGTTTGACCCCTGAGGGCATCTGAGTTTGCATCATTTTTTTCCCTCTGCCATTTTATTATGAAAACATTTAAAAATATAGAAAAGTTGAAGGAATTATACAGTAAATACCCGTATACCCACCACTTAGACTCTACCATTAATATGTTGCTGTATTTGCTGTATTATGCATCCGTTCACCCTTCTATCCCCTCATAAATCCACTTTAGTTTTTCATTATTTCAAAATGGTTTGCAGACAATGGTGTTTTATCCCTAAACATTTAAGCAGACATATCGTCAATTAAATTTCCACATTTATTTGGAAGGCTGAGGCAGGAGGATTGATTGAGGCCTAGAGTTCAAGACCAGCCTGGGCAAGATAGTGAGACCCTGCCTCTACAAAGAATAAAACAATTAGCTGGGTGTAGTGGCGCACGCCTATAGTCCCAGCTACTCAGGAGGCTGAGGTGGGAGGATTGTCTGAGCCTGGGAGTACAAGATTGCAGTGAGCTATGATGACACCACACTCTAGCCTGGGCAACACAGTGAGATCCTATCTCCAAAAGAAAACAAAAACTTTAAAAGAGTGCACTATTTAAATTTTTTTTTTTTTTTTGAGACTCCTGGGCTCAAGCCATCCTCCTGCCTCAGCCTCCCGTGTAGCTGGCACTACAAGTGCACACTACCATGCCCTGCTGATTTTTCTGTTTTTTGTAGAGATGGGGTCTCGCTGTGTTGCTCAGGCTGGTCTCCAACTCCTGGCCTCAAGCAATCCTCTTGCCTTGGTCTCCCAAAGTGCTAGGATTTACAGGTGTGAGCCACCACACCCAGCCTATTTAAAATTTTTTGAGGTAAATTTGCATATGGTAAAATGCACAGTTTCATGAGTTTTGCAACCCTTTTTAACCTCTGAGGAGCTAGGCAGTCACAATGTTGGATTTTGCAACATTATTCACTTCCACACCACCCTTCACCCACGAAGTTACAATAACGGCATATATTTATGTTTTAAAGTAAAGTATGATAATATTAATTTGATTTTCGTGGTCAGTTGTTACCTCTCAAAATCATGAAAATAACCTGAAAATCACAGATTTGGGCATCTAGGCTACACACCTAAAGATCTATTCCCCAAGCCCACTTCAAATGGCAGTGATCTCACAGGAGGCTGCAGCTGCCTGGGCCACCTGTGGCCACTCCCTCCGCCACCTAGCAAGCTCCTTCCTCAGGTACCACGACAGCTCCCCACCGCCATCCCAAGGATAAGCCAGCTCACCTAGCAGCTCCACCACCTGCAGGAGGACAGACGTCGGGATGGTGTCAGGCTCATCATCGGATTTCCCTTCGCCATCCTCTGATTTCCAGGACAGCAGCTGCTCCGCGAAAGCCATAGCCAGCGGGAATTCCAGGGGCAGGGAGTGTAACACCAGCACAGCTCCGGGAGGTGGAGACACCCCTGGAAGAAGTGCCCAAGAGGAAAGCGTGTGACTGGTCGCACCTGATCCAAATAAGCTCGCCAGGACCGGCCAAGTGCGCACGGAGAGATGGGGCCGGAAAGCCACCCACACATCTGCTCCAGGTGGAGGAAATGCCACTCCCCGACCCTCCAGACAGGCAGCTGCAGGGGCAGGAGGAGGAGGAGGCCTCCTTCCAGGGAGTCTACTTACTGGGGTGGCAACGGGACACAGGGCAGTAACGGGAACAGAGAAGGACAGACGCTCCCCGTTCGGTTAGATACCAGCCACATGACCCAGAAAGGGGACAGTCAGTCATACTTTAAAAGACGCTTCACAGGAATAGTCCCAGCTCAGTAAAGAAATAATCAGTCCTTTTGTATGGCTATGCTCCATGAAGACCATTACACTTATACAGTGGACCGGCAAGGTGTCCCCGAGACTGAAGGCACTACCAGGACCTTGGGTTTTGATTCCAGTTTATTACCTTCTGTCACTGTCACCAAAGCTGCCCACAGTGAGGGGAACGATGCCCTGAGGCTTCATCCCCTCACACCCTGCACTGCACGCCTGACCCCACTGCAAGCACCGGTCAGACCTAAGCCAGAGCATCAGGGGGCTTTGGACGAGTCAGGAGGGACCACGTCGACGCGTTTGCTTTGGGGGAAACGTTACCATGGGGGTAACTGCGGAATGACAGTTAAGACAGATCCTCTATTTCTAATGTAACGTTTAACGAACGGCTGGTACAGGCAAAATACTATGAAAAAAGTCCAGTAAAAGGAGATCAGAAAGTTGTTTAGCAATGACCAAATCACTTAAGAAATGTCCTTTTAATCCATTCCCTACAGACGCAATGTCTCAAGGACTTGGGTTGTGGAGAAGCCAAGGCCCATTTCCTTTTGTCTGAAAGTTCAACTGTATCTTCTGACTCTGGCAAACACGTTAGTCTCTTCTTGTGAAACGTGCCAAAGACGAGCAGTGGAAGTGACTGAGACTTCCTTTCCTTTCTGTGCATACTCAGCGGCAGCTGGCTTCGTACATACAGAGGACACGCAGTGACAGCTTCAGGGTTTACAGGGCAGAGCCCTCATCTAACTCTAAAACTGTGAGGCTTCACAAAAGCCGCCTGCGAGGCGAGAGCAGATGCCCACTGCGGCCGGAGCCAGGGCCAGGACTCAGGAGCGGCGACTGGGATTATCACAGCCTGAACTGGCCGTAAGGGTGAGACTGCCCTGTTGAGATCACGCTAACTAGCCAGCATCCCAGCGCACACGTGTGGAAAGAAAGGAAAGCCCCACTGCGGTCTGGGCGCCCTCTTCCAGGCCTTCCCCAGGTAGGAAAGGGAGGTCTTTTAATCCTCTGCCTCTAAAACTGCACCAAGCAGACCTATTCTTCATCAACAGGAATTGGAAAATGCAAGGTAAAAAATTATGTGAATCTTTAAAAAGAAGGTAAGCAAAGAATGACTCCCAGCTGTTTTCATCGCCATGAGCTGACGGAGACTCACCCAGTTTGATGTGCACCCTGTCCGTGGAGAGTACCACGGAGGGGTACTGGTCGGTGGTGGGGGGAGGCGCGAGCCCAGTGTTGGCGGGGGACGCGTCCCGTGGGTAGCAGGCAGCCTCGATGAGGTTCAGCTGGCCATTTCGCTTCACCTTGTGGCCAAGGCCATACACGAGCACTCGAGCCCACGGCGCCTTGTACAGAGAGGAGCTGGGAAGGAGGGATGGACGTTATCGCGGAGCCCAGCCACGTGCACCAGGGAGAGGGAGCAATGCTTTCTCGCCAGAGGAAGTTAAATGAGAACTGGGCATGAGTCATTTCCACTACATTTTAGAAGGTTATTCCTCATGAAGACTAATTCCCCAAACATGGGAATATGGAAAGAACCATAATCATTTGCATTAAACAACAGAAACAATTTGAGGTTTTTCCTCCGCCAGTTTCAGCAGAATCTGTTTGGCTTTTCTCTCCCCATCACCATCTTTTTGAGAACTGGCAACTTACTCTTTGCGGAACCCAGACTGACTTTCTTTGCAAGACACGACGACAAAAGCCGCCCCGGGGAAATTAACATCCATGTTGACTTTGGACTCGGTAATCGGGAACTCCTCGGAGGGGAACTGCTCTGGTGCTGTCTGCAAAGAGACGTTTAATAAGGAAAGCCAAGGGTTAAACACAAGGGAGGCAAAGGGGATGGGCCACGGCCTGCATTGAGATGGAGTCAGAGGGACAGAAAAGCCCTCCGGAGGGAAGGAAGCTGCAGGTGAGACAAAGCAAAGAGGTTCTAAGAAAAGGAAACTGATGGGACGGGGGGCTTGGGGGAGAAGGGAGAGTCATTTTTAGCAAGCCAATAAAACTTCCAGTTAAAAACGGTAACCAGGCTGGTCCAATGGTAGTGGGTTATCGGAACTTATTAACATTATTGTCACTAAAGTTGGTATTCAACCCCCCACTGCTAAATTTGACTGTTTTTTTTTTTTAATTAATATTTATAAAAAAAAAATGGTAACGACAGCTCAGGGACATTAGCTTTATAGATTTCTACCTGCAGGAAAGAGCAGATCTGTTTCGTCAGCTCCAAAAGGCTGTCCTCGCCCTGGTGCAGGGTCCGGGTGATGGCCACACTGAGCCACTCCCTCACGGTCTGGGAGCTGCCCTGGTAAAACAGGTCTGTGGCAGAGCAGTTCTGGGAACGGATGCAGTGCTGCAGAGACTGCGCCAGGAGGATCGAGCTGGAGCTGATGGTGCCATCTGGGGACAGAAAGGAGACAGAAGGTGACGGGAACCACAGCAGCCAGCAGCTGGGAGAGCCTGATAACAGACAGCCAACAACCCACCCAGACGGCCTGCACTGGCCGGGCTATCTTGGCTAACAGATATTACCAATCAGACCCTCTGGGCGGGGCGGGGGGTGGGGGGACTTGGGGATCAGTGATCTTCCAACTTCTGCTTTCTTTTTAGCAGAACCGGTTTCTAAAATGAAATCTTAGGTAGAGGCCCGAGTCTATGAAACAGATACCGTGGGGCTGCTTGACTCAGGGGTTCCCAGAGCCTATTCGGCTGCCCTGGCCCACCCTGAGCTGCATCAAGGAACTGCTTGGGTGCCCGAGTGCAGTCTGTAAAAGGGCATGTGAGGTCACCACGGCAAAGCTTCTTCCATGACACTTTAAGCTTCCAAGTATGTTCCAGCTTCGGAGCTCTGAGTTCTTGGGATGGGCTGGTGGATCCCAGACGCTCAGACCGGCCAATGGAGACGTAGCGCGCCATGCGCAGCCGAAAGGCAGCTGCCCGAGGGACAGCGCTGTGTGCAGGCGGGTCTGGGAGGGTGCCCCCTGCCTGCCTCACCTCTTGATCCCATCTTAGTTGCTAGGAGACCAAGGGGAGCGGGCTGGAAGCTAAGGTGCCACAGAAAGACACAGAGGGACCCTCGTCTCGGACCGGGCCGTGGGCGGACTCTTCACTTGGAGCTCACCAGGGGAGCACGCACAGCCCTGGGATGGGCACACAGGCTGGGCCATCAACACAGCTCCACCGCAAGTCAGATGAGTGGAATATCTGCATCGGACGAGTTTGATAACAGGAATGTTTTCCTTTTCGTTGTTGTTGATTTTTCATAGAGACAGGGTCTTGCTTTGTTGCCCAGGCCATGATCAAGTGATCTTCCTGCCTCGGTCTCCCAAAATGCTGTGATGACAGGCATGAGCCACCGTGCCCAGCCACTTTCCTTTCTTTCCAATGCCAAATAGAATGTCTACGGCAATGACACAGTGACTACGTTTCATAGTTAACACTTAATTTTCCTCGATCCACAATTTGCTTGGGAAACTTAACGAATGCTTCACAGATGAATGACTACAGTGAGGTCACATACTTACGTTTTGCAAAGAGTGAGAAAGCACTGCCAAGAGAATCCCCGTTCCCTGGCGCAGTGTCCCCACGGCAGCCTAAGCGGAGGGAGCCCGAGTTTCCCTCCCCCTCGCGAGGAGCCTGAGGATAACATAAGCACGACACCCACCTGGGCCTAGTGCGTTCTCAGGGCCGTTCTACTCTGGCGCCGAGTGTGGGAGCGACAGCAGCAAAGCCAAGTGTTACCTGGGAGGGGAGGAGCGAGGAGCTGATTGGACAGCAGCTGCAGGTGCTCCAGGGTGATGTCCCGGATGGCGGGGATGTGGAAGAGGCGGGTGAACAGGTGAGGCAACTTGGGGGCGAAGATATTGAGCAGGGCCATGCGGCAGTATAGCCTGGCCAGCGCGGCCTCGCAGCGCAGCAGCTCTCTGCAAGGGAAGCGGGGAACACGTGCTGAGCGCCGCGCTCTGGCCCCAGCCCGGGCCGGGCCACGCCTCGGCCTTCTCTTCTGGCCCCAGGTTCTGTACCTCGACCGAGTCGCTTGCATTTTAACCAAAAAGCCACAGAATTTAGTTAGGTTGTTAAGTCTGATTTTTCCCAACTCGAAAAGCACTGTGGAAAAAAATGAAAAAACTCATACATGTATGTGCACAGCAGCATCATTCGTGAGAGCCGAACAGCGGCACCCACCCAAACGCTCATTCACGTCACGGCAAATCTACACGATGGAACGTTATTCACCCGCAAAGAGGACGAAGGACTGACACACTCCACGATGTGGATGGACCTTGAAACATGCCCAGTGACAGAAGCCAGTCACAAAAGGCCGCATAGCATATGATTCCCTTTACATGAAATGTCCAGAATAAGCCAATCCATAGAGACAGAAAACAGATCTGTGTCAGGAGCCGAGGGGACAGGAGAATGGCAAGTGACTGCTAACGGGTATGGAGTTTCCTTTTGGGGTGATGAAAACGTTCTAAAATTGACTGTGGCGGTAGTCGCACAATGCTGTGAATGTGCTAAAAACCACCGACATTTACCTTAAATGGGTGAAATGTACGGTATGTGAATTATATCTCAATAAAGCTATTATAAAAATATCGCTGTGGGGGGCTGGGCGGGGTGGCTCACGCCTGTAATCCTCACACTTTGGGAGGCCGAGGTAGGAGGATCACTTGAGGCCAGGAGTTCAAGACCAGCCTGACTCGGGAGGCTGAGGCAGGAAGATCCCTCGAGCCTAGGAGTTTGAGGTTGCAGAGCGCTTTGATGGCGCCACTGAACTCTAGTCTGGATGACAGAGCAAGACCCTGTCTAAAAAAAAATAAAAAAATAACAAGCAAAAATGTGAAATCCTGGGAGAGAATTAAAATACTGTACGGTGTTGTGACAAAGAGTGACTGGACAGTTACTGCAGACGGCGGTGACTTTGCGCCGAGATCCAGAGGACACGGCCACACGCAGATGCAGAACGCAGAGGAGGAAGCTGGCTTGCTGTGCGAGAGCCACAGAGCGGAGGCGACAGCCTTGGGGGCTCACGCTGGGTTTTGTGAGGCAGGTTGGGGTTGAACTCTACTCCAGTGGAAGTGCAAAGCCAGGGCAGAGCCCGCGTTAGAGGAGCGAGACTGACTTGTGTGTCTGGAAGATCACTCGGGCTGCGGCGGGCAGCAGAGGAGAGGGCTGAGGCCTGGGCTGGCGGGCGGGGGTGGGAAGGCAGAGACGTGCGCGGGATGTGTTTTCGACAGGCCTTGCTGATAGGTCTCGTGTGACGGTGAGGAAAAGGATGGCTCGTGACCCTTTCAGATACGGGGAGGCCAGTGACAGAGGCGGCTTTGGGGAAACCACCAGATCCCACCTCACATGCTACACTTTAGGTACTTATTAGATTATTGGTGCGCGAAGGTCAGAAAACCCTTTCCTCATCTCCATTAGGACTACCCTTGGTTACTGTGCTTTTAGCCCAGTTCTTCTGAAAACCTGGCAAACAACGTCAGCAATATTACTAGGCATTGCTCAGTGGAAAAACGACCCACTTGGCAAGCTGCCCCTGCAATGCGAGGACTGTGAAAAAGAACCCTCTCGGTGGGAAGCACGGCTTCAAGGCTGCCCAGAGTATGGTGACTCTTTGGCCGCGATCGCTGGCAAGCTACGCCAGTGGAGTTGTCACAAGACATTGGCTTCACGTGAACACTGCTGTGTGACACCTATCTTTCACACCTGAGTTGTCACCTGGGTGGGTGGGATCAGACGACAGCCCTGGACTTTGGTGTGGGTGACTGTAAGGACTCCTGCTGAAGAAACATTTATGATGGACCCCCCTGCAGCGCGCCAGGCTTCCTGTCCTGTGTCTTGCTAAGTAAAGGTAATGCCAAGTGGGACCTATTTTGGTCTCGTGAACTTGACGGCCTAATTGAACGTAAGGCCACCCAAATGCAGCAATCCAACATCCAAGTGGAGATGGCCAGGAGGCAGCTGGATGCGTGTATCTGGAGTTCCAGCGGGAGACCAAAGCTGCAGACGTATTCACACTGGTTCGGAGTGGACAAGGCAATGAGAAATTGGGATGGCTAATGGAGGAATAGCATGAAAAATAGTTTATGGAAACTTTCACTGGATAACTCCTTTTATTATTATATTTTCCTCCAAATTGTGGCAAGAACTTTTTATTGCCCCTAGATGTCACTGAGATGTTGCAAGGATTTTTAAGCCTGAAAGGAACAATTCACAGGGGAATTGGTAACTGTGCACGTGGGGGGACTTTGCCAGATCTTCAAGTTTCAACCCACTGAGGGCAGGCACATGCCCATGGCACCTTCTGTTCCCTTCCAGAACTCTGCACGGTGCCAGGCACAAAGCAAGCACTCGAGCAATAACCTGCCCAGCTTAACAGAGAAATGACCTGGCTGCTCACGCAGTGCCTGGACACGTCCTCGTCGCTTCTTGACTTGCTTTACTCTTCGTAACTTTTCCACTCTTCAAACCTCTAGCTACACCCCTCCCCCAATTCACAGCGCAGTGCGTGTCACACAGGCCAGGTGCTTCTAGATCCCCCGACTTCCCTTCCCAACGCCTGCAATTTTCTGTTACCTTTACCAGCTGCCTTTTCTCCTGTTAGCTTTGAAGGAAATGCCTTCTTGTCAAGGAAAAATGGTATGCGTGGTAAAACAGGGTAAGCGAATTTCTGTGACCCACTAGAAAGAAGGGCTCAATTTTACCTGTGAATTTGAAGGTTGGTATTGTCCAGGGTGACCAGCCCGTTGGTGGCAGTCCTTCGGTAGCCTGCTGGGGGCCTTTCCAGCATATCAATAGGGTACCAGTATCGCACCAGCACACCTTCACTTCGGAGGTACGTTTCCACCTGCACCAACTCATTCGCCTACAACAGAAAAGGGAAATGTCTACCTGTTCTTCCGAGCACTGTGTTTGTCTTCCCAGTGTGTGTGTGTGTGTGTGTGTGTGTGTGTGTATTCTAAGTCTAGGCTTTTAGATATTATGCTTATAATTTGCATCTAATTCCTATTTCATGGACAAAACAAATGACTTGAAAGAGAATTCACATTTTGAAACACACATTGCAAGTTTATACTATTAATATATAAACTTGCTATATACTTTGAGAAAATAATAAAATAGTTAACATTAGGAATCACGGAGATTTTAAACACTTTTTTTTTTTTTTTTTTTTTTTGAGACAGAGTCTGGCTCTGTTGCCCGGGCTAGAGTGCTGTGGCGTCAGCCTAGCTCACAGCAACCTCAAACTCCTGGGCTCAAGCGATCCTCCTGCCTCAGCCTCCCAGGTAGCTGGGACTACAGGCATGTGCCACCATGCCCGGCTAATTTTTTCTATATATATATATTTTTAGTTGTCCAGATCATTTCTTTCTATTTTTTAGTAGAGACGGGGTCTCGCTCTTGTTCAGGCTGGTCTCGAACTCCTGACCTTGAGCGATCCACCCGCCTCGGCCTCCCAGAGTGCTAGGATTACAGGCGTGAGCCACCGCGCGCGGCCCTAAACACATTCTTAAATATAAATTTAAGTTAACTATATAATAGAAAGGCCAATAGTTATTTAAAAAAACCCCTTCATACCAAAATAGAAAAAGTACAGATATATATCTCACCAGACTAAAATGTATATATTACCAGACTACAGCAATAAATACTGGTTTCATCCCATTAATAGAGTCTAAAAGTTCAAAGGCACCTACTGATAGTTTTAGTTTTTCTATACTAAATGGAAAACTTTAATTGATACAACAAATTAAAAAGATCTTCAATATAATCATGAGTTGGCAATTTAAAGAGAACAGTGCTATATTTTAGCACACATTGTTGCCAGGTAAAATTTATGTTCATTGTTTTTATGTTAATAATTTCTTAAAAGTAAGAAATCTATCTGATAGCTCTATTTTATTACTAGGAAAATAAAAAGCTCATACATATGCATTCTGGATTCAAATACCAGTGCAATTTTTATTTAGGGATTATTACAACAAAGAAATCAAATTACTTGAGAAACAACACAATGATTATCATAATGCAATTTCTACTTTTCTAATTTTTACTTTCACACATTTTCATTGCTGAAAAATACTGTCAATAATGTCAGAATTTTATAACAGAAGGCAGTGGGAGATTAACAGTATTACTAGCATTACTGATGGAATTTTCCATTTGAAATTTCACCTCCATAAACCCTCTAAAAAATTTAATGATTTAAATTAAGTTCTGATAAAACAGAGTCACTTGACGATGTAAAATTTTTAAAGGTAAATTTCAAAGCATTAATGGTACCTCACATGACCTGTATCTCTCTAGATAGATACCAGAGTGTGTATCTAGACAGTGACAGATAATTCTTCACTAGACAAATACAGGCTTGATCTGTATTTTCAACAGTTTTTCCTGCATGGGAAACTTCTTCAACGTAAGGATGCGTGTGCAGCCTCAGAGCCACGTAGTCACGGCTTCCAAACAGGATGCCATTTTCAAAAGGAAGCGTCAGCTTTGCCCTCTCACTCCCTCTGTGCCTTCTGCACCCCATCCCTCCAAATGTTGGCTGAGCCCCGTGAAGCTTTGCCAAATGGAGAAGGAGAACTATTGATTTAATTTCATACGCTCAATTTACAGATATGGAGTCTGAGGCTGAAAGAACCAGTGAGATGATGTGAGCAAAATCACAGAACTATTTCTTTGATTTGGGTCCATATAACCATCATGACAGTGACAGATCATCCATTCATCAAGGACAATGGGAGAATTTTCCCCTGGAACTTGGTAGATACAATGTAGAGACAGTTTGAACACAGCTGACAGAAAATAATAGCAGAGGCAGTGTGGTCTGAAGGCGCTGACGGCATTGAGACTTAAGAGCTCATCATCTGTCACCAGCCCTTATCTCAGTCCATGACACAATCTCAGGCCAGTCATTTGGCAACACAGCACTATTGCTTGCTTTCTTGATCCCTAATTCAAAGAGAAACGCATCTGTATAATCACTTTTTAAAGTACTTGGAGTCTGGGCACGAAAGCCTCAGTATACATAAAAGGGCTTATTAATCTGAATGGCTGGTCACTCACTGAATCGACATCCAGGACAACTCCATGAAGCCCAAAGGTTTTCAGCATCCCTCGGATGGCAAATTTTGGCAGAGCAGTTCCAACAGTACTGCTGGCTACATTATTGCTGTCTGGAGAGCGGGTTACTACCGTGAGACCTGAGGAGGGTAGAGAAGAAGTTATTTCAGGAGGAAGTACCATTATCATCTCGGGACCCTATATTTTAGAGCCTGAGTAGCTCCGCAGCCTTTAACAATACCCTCAGTTTTGTTATAACCAAAGAGGAACACAGCCCACTCTGGAAGATAATAAAACAAAATGTTGTAAAAACTCCTACAATTTAAGAATAAAAACACAAGCCATTTAAAAATGGGCAAAGGATTTGAGTAAGTGTTCCTACAAAGAGAAATAAACAGATACACAGGAAAAGATGTTTAACGTCTTTAGTTATTAGGGAAACGTAAGTCAAAGCTATAATGAGATACTACTTTACGCCCCTAAAATAGCTAAAATCCAAAAGACAGATAATAACAAGTGCTGGCAAGGATGTGGAGAAATTGAACCCTCATACATTGCTGGTGGGAATGTAAAATGGTGCAGTCACTTTGGAAAATAGTTGGGTAGGTCCTCAAAAAGTTAAAAATGAAGTTATCATGTGACGCAGCAATTCCGCTCCTATATATTTATACCCAAGAAATATGAAAACATGTATCTACACAAAAACATATACACAAATGTTTATAGCAGCATTATTCATAACAGCCAAAAAGTGGAAAGAAGTCAAATGTCTATCGATAGGTGAATAGATAAAATGTGGTCTGTCCATACCATGGAAGATTATTTGGCCATAAAAAGAAATGAGGATATGAATGAATCTTGAAAAAATTATGCTAAGTGAAAGAAGCCAGATGTAAAAGATCACATGTCTTTTCACATAGGATTCCATTCATACGAAATGCCCAGAACTGGAAAATCCACACAGAAAGTGGATCAGTGGGTCCCGGGCGGGGGGAAGAAATGGGGAGCGATGAGGTCACAGGATTTCTTTTTGGGGTAATGCAAAGGTGATGGTTTGATGGGTGCACAACTTTGTGAATATACTAAAAACCACTGAATTGTCTACTTTAAAAGGGTATTTTAGGGTATGTGAACTATATCTCAAAAGAAAAAAGGGAAAAGTAAATACATACTTCTTCCCCTGCCCATGATGTTCTGACAGCTTTGTGAAAGTCTTTTGGTAACTCTAAAAATGAGTGGCTTTAACTTCTCTTTTTTGTGCTTTTCTGTATTTTCCCCATTTCCCCAAAATATGCAATAGATTTTAATCAAAAGAATATATTCTGGGCTGGGCACGGTGGCTCAGATCTGCAATTCTAGCACTCCAGGAGGCCAAGGCAGGAGGATCTGTTGAGCTCAGGAGTTCAAGACCAGCCTGAGCAAGAGTGAGACCTCATCTCTACTAAAAATAGAAAAAAATTAGCCAGGCAACATGATGGTGCATGCCTGTAGTCCCAG
>RJWJ010031004.1:0-19510 GCA_004363605.1 Indri indri | reverse complement strand
CCCAGCAGAGCTGTCTCCTCCCCATCCCAGGGGTCCCCTGCAGGCTGCTCTTCCTGTTTCACGGAGGCTCGGAAGGGCAATCACCCTCTGGAGGCCGCGCCACTGCCCATGCAGGGCCAGGCCTTGTCCATGTCTGAGGCCCGTACCTTCCCCCTGTCCCTACTGGGAGGCAGAGTGGACTGGGCCAGTGAGCATGACTGGCGTGCGCTGGCTCCTTCTCCTGCAGTTCTCATGACCCTGGACAGATCACTCAGCATCTCTGACCCTCAGTCTCCTCGTCTGCAACATGTGTACGCAGGTCCGTAGCCCCGCAACTGCTGTGTGCGATCGCAGTGTGCTTGTCCATGGTGTGGGGCACACTCGACCTCAGCTGATGCATTTGGGGTCTGTATTTATCTCGCCCAGTTGGAATAGTAATGGATTTTGCTGCAGAGCTATCAAGGTCTGTGTTGCCAGGAGTCCCATCCCCACGGGGGTGTTACGTGATGATATATGGCTCCGCATTGCTTTTCCGAAACCCCAAACGTCCTGATTCATGTTCCCTGCAGCCTCAGGGGGCTCATCAGGGACCAGGGACCTGCGATGGCTGCAGTCGCCTGTAGCAGGTGTGGGGGCTGCTATGGGGGCGGCTGTGGGGCCGCCTGAGTCGGGCAGGGCAGGTGTAGCACAGGCTGCGTCACCTCTGCTGCCGCCCTGTCCCATGTTCCTGTGGGCAGACCTGGCTTTCCGAGGTCCCGCAGCTCAGCCCCAGCCTGGACATGAACGCACGTCTGTCTGAGCCCCAGGCTCAGTCCACCGCCCACAGTCTGCATGTGGGCAGCACACAGCTGGCCTGACGCAGGCCCTGGCGAGGGGACATCAGGGCTGTCCGCAGGGCAGGGTGGGGCAGGCATGGTCCCTGTAAGTGGCCGACGAGGAACACTCAGTTTGAAAATGGGGCCTCATCACTTCTGGCCCCCTCCTCAGCCATCTCCTGTCCCGAAGCTATCTCAGTTGCCGTCTGCTTTCCCGCATCTGGGGGGCAGTGCGGGGGCACACCCCTGCAGACTGCAGGCCAGTGGCCCAGCTCCTGCTACTCTGGGGGTACGCAGCTCCCTCCTAGCCTGGAGTGAAGATGGGAGTGGTCTCATCACCCAGGGGCCTCTGTCCTGGAACCCTCAAAAGATCACGTGTAGGGCGGTGCTTCGCCCATTGGGGTGATGGCTTGCGGGTTGTGCACACTTCGCCAGCCGCTGTAGAGAGAGCTTTTATCTTCCCAGGGGTCAGACGGTGAGTCTTGTGCCTGCAGGCAGCCTATCAGGCCAACTACACCACTAGGGGAAGTGGGCTTGTGCCCAGCCTGCCATCTGGCACTCTGGCCTTGACGTCTCTGAGCCTCAGTTTCCTTGTCTGTGAAATGGGGCCACACTACTTTTCTCCCTTGGAGGTTGTGTGTCTTGAATGAGGGGGCATCTCACAGTGTCTGCCCCAGGGGGACCCCACAGGATGCAGCCCTTGTCCCTGTCCTTCCTTCTCCTGCCACCTGGGCGACTTCCAGGTTCCCTTGATGCAGCTGAGTGTGTGCTTCTGCCTCTGGGCCAGGGTTGAACTCTGAGGCGTGTGTTCAGATTCCAGGGATCAAGCTACCCCCTTCCGTCTCCATCCCTCCTTTCCACTGGCTCTATTTCCTCCCCTGCCCTGGGAGGCTCGGAATTGGCTGCCGCAGACAATTCCCTGCAGATATGGACTTTTTTCCCCTTTTCACACCAGCCTGTTGGTTGAGCTCTGTGGGACTCACACCTTCCCCTAAATCTCCCACTCTTGCTATCTTCTCGCTGTTTCATAAATCGGAGTCTCTTTCCCTCAACCCTGGGAAGTCTGACCACCTCCACGGCGACCTCCGCTCTCTCGGGCTCTGGGTACCAAGCACATCATTAATCATGGGGATGTGGCAGATGCCACCATTTCTCCTGCCCAGGAACAGACCCAGGCCCCTGGTGGACACACATCAGGGACAGTCATCCCCTGGGTGGGCGTGGGAAGGGTGTGGAGGTCACAGCAGCCTGTGCCAGGGCTGTCCGTTGGGCCAGACAGGGTGGGGCTGCTCCCAGGTCCTGATGGAGGGCCCTGTGGGGTAGGCCTGGGCCTCAAGGAGCCCCTGTGCTGCAGGGAGACCCCAGCTGGTCCGGACAGTTCCCACCTGGTGCAGGCTGGGCAGGGTGCGCCCAGGGTGGAGGGAGTCCACAGAGGGCAACACCTCACTCCGGCCCAGGCATCTGGCAACACTTCGTCACTGAGGGAATTTGCTCTGAGGGCCCGGCGTGTGCACAGGCAGGGTGGCAGGACCAACAGGGCCCAGGGTACGTCATTGGTGGACTCCGCGGTCCCTGCACAGGTGGAACACCTTGCCCGTGTGGAGCTCACGCTCTGGGCGGTGTGTGCACGTGGGAGACAATGCACACAAACATCACGACCAAGGCCTTCTAGAGCAAGCCAGGAGAAGCGGGAGAAACACAAAGTTGAGAGCAATGAGGGTCACATCTCAGGTTGAAGAGGGGTCTGGGCAGGCCTCCTGGGGCAGGAGATCAGACAAGGTGGAGGGAGGTGCAGGAGGGAGCCGCATGGAGCCCAGAGGAGCTTTTCAGGCAGAGGGACGTGGTGCAGGGGCAGAGGCAGGAGCAGTGGGGAGCCCAGCATGGCTGGAGTGGGGTGAGCGGGGCAGGCGTGTTGTGGCAGAGAATGCAGCTTTTCCTCTGATCGAGGACAGGAGCCACGCAGAGAGGGGCAGGACGTGACTTGGGCCTTAACAGCTCCTCGCTGCCTTGTGGAGGGTGGGCTGTAGAAGGTGAGGTGGCTCAGAGACGCTGGGTGGAGGCTGCAGCAAGAGCCCAGTGGAGTGGTGGTGCCTTGAGTACAGGGCGGCCCTGGGGACAGCGAGCCTCATCTGGAACGTGGTCATGTCTTGATGGAGGAGCCAACAGAATACGCTGCCAGAGCAGATGTGGGGGTGATGGGGGAATGGGGGGTGTCGGTGAGGCTTGGACAAAGGTGACATGTCAGGGTGGCCATGACAGGGAGTGTGGGGGTCCCTGGATTGTAAGGCCAGTGAACTCTCATGAGCACTTTCCATGAACTTCCAAATATGGCTGTGACCATCTTTCCCACCCCACCTGCTGTCTTTACAATGTGGCTTTGACACTCCTCCCAGCAAGAGGTGTGGTCTCTGTCCCCACCTCCTGTATCCCAGTAGCCTTGGGACTATGGCAGAGATGATGCTAGGAGACTTCTGAGGATAGGTCATAAAAGATGATAAGCTTCTGCCTGGTTCTTGGCGGATGCTTGCTCTTGGAATCCAGATGCCATGCTGTGAGGAAGCTCAAGCAGCCCTTGGGGAGTTCCTCCTGGAGAAGAACTGAGGCCGCAGGCCCACAGCCCTTGCTGAGCTGCTGCCACTGCCAGCGACATGAGTGAGCCCTCTGGAACATGGGTCCTTCCTGTCCCCCAGCTGAGCTGCTCCAGCTGATGCCACATGGAGCACAAATGAGCCATCCTTGCAGAGCCCTGCCCACCTCACCAATTCGTGAGCACAGTGCATGGTTGTCTTCTTAAGTGTCTTCTTCCCGCTATATTTTGGGTCATTGGTCACATAGGCAAGTGGTAAGCTGAGTGTCCAGAGCAGTCCCAGGCCTGAGGTCTCCTGCTATTGTCCCTCCGCTGTGCTAACCCCCCCAGGCTCCCCAGCCTGGGTCTCAGCCTGGCCTGGCCTCAGCCTGCCTCCTCAGTCTCCCTTTGTCCCCAGAGGAGCCTGGAGGCCACTGGGGAAGTGTGGTGGGCTTCTGTGTGTGCAGCCTGAAGGGACCTGGGGAAGGAGAGCTGTTAGCTTTTGCTGAACCTCAGTTTTCTCATCCATAAGTGTTATTGGCCACCAGAGCTGGCATTTTGGAGCCTTCCTGCCGCTGTACACTGTCCTAAACACTTGGCTGTGTTCATGAGTGGTTCTTCGAGATACTGGTGTCCAGACCCCAGATCTCACTGAATCATCACGGGTTAGTACTGCTCTGACATACTGTGCAGATGAGCACACTGGGTTGCAAGTGGCAGAGCCAGGGTGTGGCCTCATGTCCCACGGTGAGTCCTGCTCTCAGCCTCCCCTCCCTGGAAGAGATTCCGCAGGCCCCGCACAGTGTTGGTTCAGAGTGCTCAGGGTGCCCAGTCGGCAAGAGCCACCTCTTTGGGTCACATCCTGTAAGCTCACGAGGCCTTCAGGCTGCAGCATGCAGGGGGCCAAGGCCCTGACCCCCAGTGCACAGGCCGCTGGAATCTCAGACAGGCAGATCTGAGGCCCCTGCATGACCCTCTGTGAGACGCAAAGCTGGGAAACCTGGTTCTAGTTTTCTAGCACAGTCCCTGAATATGCTGCCTGGGAAGCCTCGACTGAGCCTCAGTTTCCTCTTCTGAGTGATGGGGATGGATGCTGAGATCTGCTGGGTTGTGGGGAAGAGGCTCAAAGTATCTGGGCACCCAGCACAGCACCATCGCAGCAGGGCCCTGGTGGGGGCGCTAAGGTGGTTGTCTGACAGGGAGGGGTGATCTGCCCACCGGCCCCCCGACCCCCACAGCCCCGACCTGCTGGGAAGAGTCATTACTCCTGTGCTTCTTTGCAGTGACGTTTAATCTGTGCAGGGGCTGGCGGATGCTTTATTTTAGGAGCTGGCTTTGATTTGGGGAGGGTATTGTTAGCTGTGTCCCCTGGGAGTAGACTCAAGAGCAGATATCACTGTTTCTTATCACAGGCATCTAGGAGCTCCTGGGAAGGCACTTCCTTCCTGCTGAGAGAATTCTAGACTCTGTTTGCTTGGCTCCCTGACAGGCTGGGGAGCCTCCTTCCTTTTCTCTTAGTAGAGGGAGGCAGCTGGGGTCTGGAATGTGCCCTGGCCTGGGGGCTTCCTGCCCAGCTCCGCCTGGACACGCAGGGTGACAACAGCCAAGTCCATCTCTCCCTCTGACCATGTTTTCCCCATCTGGACATGCGTGGGGGCAGATGAGAAGGTCACTCCTGGCCCGACATCTCACAGCTGCTTGGGTGGAGCTGACCCTCTGGGGAAGAGGAGGAGGCAGCCACACTTTCCTGCAGCTGATCTGGGGGTGGTACGATTTGCATATTATTTGCATGAATATGCATGTGGATTTCATAAAGGCCCCAGCTCGAGGCACTTAAGAAAATTCCAACAAATAGATCTGGGCAAAATGCCTGCCGTGGTCCTGGACCCTGAAGGAGCCTTGCTGAGGACATATCCCAGAACTGTGCCACCTGAGCCCCCATGGAGCATCAGGAAGGGGTTGGGGTGGGGTGTCAGCATCTGCACACCTGGCAGGGCCCCACACAGGTCTCAGGACTTCCCAGGGGTCCCCAGTAGGTCAGGGAGGAGGAGATTCCTGGGGCCAAGGCTGGGCTCTGGGGAAGCCTCCTGTCCTGGCAGGCCCCCACCTGGACCCCCTGAGGGAAAGAGAGATGGGCCTTTCAATTTGAGTCACATCTGCCCTCCTGATCCACCCCTCCCTCCCTGCCCGACTTGGGGAGGCTCCTCCTTCCTCGGAGGGTTGAGTCTGGAGTCTGTACCCCCCCACCCCACCCACCACCTCGTCTTGTCAATTTCACCCCCGAAATAGCTCCTACATTTCACATTGTGAAGCTGATCATACCATACCCGTGCCCCACCGAAAAAGCACCTCCCCAAACCCAGACATTCCAGTGGCTTCTCTTTGCTCTTAGAATAAAGACAAAATTCTCTCACGTTGTTCTGCCAGCCTCCTTCATGCGCTGCCATCTCAGCAACCCCAATTTCTGCTGCAGCCTGTTTCCTCCCTTTGCATGCTCTGTTCCCACGGGCTGGCATGCTGTTCCTGCTCTCTCTCCCTCTCTAGCACTGGGCTCCAGCCCCTGCCTGGCTGGGTCAGACCCCTATCAGAGACGCTCACAGTGCCTGCTCCCTCTATGACGTCCTCATGGGGACAGTTTGATCCCTGCCTCCTTACCAGGCAGCGGCTTCACAGGGCAGGGACCTGGCCTGCCTACCACTGTCCTCTGGAGCCGCACACAGCAGGTGCTCGCTGAATGAAGGCGTGTGTGACTGCACGCAAGTCCCTGCCCTCACGTCAGGTGCCTGCACAGACTGTGGGCTCCCATAGGCCAGGGCTGGGGCTCCCATGCCAGGGGCGAAGCATGCACGAGGGCCGGCCTGTGTGGGAATGGGGTCTCCCCGGACGCCCTGCACACCCCAACAGGAAATGTGGTCGCGGCAGTGGCTTCCTGTCTGTCAGTGCGGGAGGCACAGGCTTTTAGAGGCTTTTGTTCTAACAGCTGTCCTTGGCTGCGGATGGCATCCTGTTCCACCTGCTGGTGACAGGGCAGCCCTGGCAGAAGACCCTCCTCTGAACGGAGACAGCCCCCTCACCGGCCCCTCCAGTCCACAGGCAGTTAGTGAGCACCCCGGGCGCCAGGCATGATTCTGCGTGTGGGCTGCATGGGTACAGGGCTCAGAAAGCCCTCTCTGGGAAACGGAAGACCGGGACGAGCAGGCTCGCTGGGTGTCCGGACCGACAGAGCCTTCCCAGGCAGGAGTCTGTGGTGGGCGGGCAGGTCTGGGCTTGGTGCTCTTGAGGACAGAAAGGTGGCCAGTGGGTGGCCATTCGTACAGTGCACCTATCCTGGTGCACGGGTGGCTCCAACGTCGCCCCTCACCTAGGCCGTGCAAATGAGAGCAGGGGGACTCGAGCTGCTCCGAGGGCAAGCACCCGTCGCTGTGCCAGCCTCGCCACCTCCCCTCTGCCGGGCAGAGGGCCACGGAGCAGGTGGTGATGTCAAAGGGCTCTGCGTGTCCAGCCTGCTGAGATCTGGGCTCTGTGTTACTGCACAGCGCCTGGCTGTGCCTGCGTAGGCCGCAGTGAGGGAGGGGTTCCTTCCAAATGTGACAGAGGGGCTGTCGGTGCTCAGACTCGAGGTCTTGGAAAGCCCCTCTGGCCTCTGGTGGAGAGTGGCCCGTTGAGTAGACAGAAGGAGTGTGGCCAGCAAGGAGGGAACCCTGCAGCCTAGGTGTTACTGGGGCTGCATTTGGCTGGTTCCTTGCTCTCTGAGCCTGGAGCTTATTTTCCGGAACCTTCCTCTGGCTCCTCTTGGGCTCCTTGGGCATTCTGTGGTGAGGCCTGGCTGCTGGAGGAAGAGGCTGCTTCCCCATGGTCTGCCGCTCAGGGCTGAGAAAGTCTTTCCCTGGGAGGAACGGGGCATCAGAATGAAGGGCAGAGGCCTCTGGAGCCGCTCCTGGCGCTGGAACACCAGGCTGCAGGCTGGGCTGGGCTCGCTGAGCCTCAGCGGGACCCGCTGGGATGATCACGCTTGCCCCTGCTCGGATGTCCTGGCTCCAGCTGCCTTTCTCTGGGTGAGGTCAGCCTTCAAGGTCAAATGTGCAGATACCCCAGGAGGGCTGTCAGGAACAGAGTGGCCTGGCCTAAGGGAGTAGCCTGGATTCAGCCTCCTGCCCCCAGGACTTGCTGCTGTGTGGCCCCAGGGGAGCTCTGGCCATCTCTGAACCTCACTCCGCACCAGCAAATGGGAAGATCCGTCACATGGGGTGGTGGCCAAGCTCAAAGGCAGGGGTTGGCAAACCTTTTTTCTAAAGGCCCAGAAAGTAAATATTTTAGGTTTGTGGGTCATGACGCAGTCTCTGTTGTAACTACTCAACTCTGCCATTGTAGTGCCAAAGCATTCACAGTACAGGAATGAGCAGGCTTGACTGTTGCGATAAAACTTTATTTATAAAAACATAGTGGGCTGGATTCTCTGCACAGGCTATAGGATGCTGACCCGGGTCAAAGGGAGAGGGAGCCCCTTTGTGCTCAAATCCTGGAGAAATGGACACCATCTTTAGGTAGTCTTGCCATGACCTTGTTGGCAACACCTGCCAATTTCTCTCATGAACAAACTCAGCCTTAGGGGGTCAGGGAGGGCTTCCTGGAGGAGGTGATGTCTGAGGCTGCCTTGAAATAGGAGGTGTTACCTAGAGGCTGGATCTGGGAAGGGGATCCCAGGACAGAAATCTTCTCTACTGTTGTAGGAAGGAGGGTGGCAGAGGGGAAGGGGCTGCAATTTGTAAATCCGAGAGTGAACAGGCTGTCAAGTCCCCGAAACCATGATAAATGCTCCCGAGCTTCCACTGTGGGCCCACGTGCTCCTGAGTGATGGTGATTTATGATGGCTGAGATTTTTCTTAAGCAAGTGGTTTTCGGAGAAAAGAGAAAGGTCACAGCATGTCAGGCCTTACATATCTTATCTTGTTCTCTGCCAGCCGGCAATTCCCTTTGAACGTGGCGGAGCCCAATGAGAGTGTTGGCTGCCAGGGAACGGACGTTAATATCAAATAAATACATGCGGGAATAAATGGGATAGCCCACCTGGCTGAGCAGGGAATGCTATTGTTCTGTGGGTTGGTGACAGGGTGGGCCCAGGGTGTTAGCTGCCCTTGGAGCCCAAGGGCTGAGATGAGAAAACCCGAGCTGTGCTGGGCGTCCTGGGTGGAGGTGGGGCCGGCTGGCGTGAGGGAGGGGACCTGCCTATCCTGGGGTCTGGCGGGGGAGACTGGGTCCTGGCCCTGCTGCAGCCAGGCTCTGGCAGCTGTGGCCAGCCTTCCACAGGCCACAGGGGTGGGCAGTTCTGCTCTACTCCTTCAGGGCTGTGTGGCTCTGAGCAGCTTGCTCACCCTCTCTGGGCCTCTGATTCCTCGACCATCGTAGTGCTCACAGCTACCATTCTACATTGCGTTGTCTATCTGTCATCTACCTCTCCAACCTGACCCCGCTGGACCCAGTGCCTGGAATGTGCTGGTGGATTCTGGACACCTCTCTGTTGTTAGATGGAAGGGAGTGATGTGGGAGGTGGGGCAGAATGAAGGGCGCCCTGGAGGCTGGTCGGGGAGGCTTTCCAGAGGAGCTGGTTACCTTGGCACGTCGTCGCCCATAAATAGGCTGGGTCCCCATGTGTATTACACCATGGTTTAATCAGATTGCTTTCTCAACCCCCAGGAATGAGTGAAGGACAATTCCCATGATGCTAACGGTGGAGGTAATTTTGGAATACACGGTATTATCTTACAGACCTCCAGGCCTAGGGGGTCCCAGATGGGGCTTGGGTCAGCCAGAGGGCAGTTTAGGGGCCCTCGCCCTGCTGGGTTGGTCCGCGGACAGGGTGTGGCAGGAGGCCGTAGTGGGCCCAGCTGAAGGATTTCAGGGACAGAGTCTCGTCCACACACCTCCATTCTGAACAGTGGCTTGGGAGTGACCGGCTGTTTCCTCATGGCGACAGCTCCTGAAAGGGCTGGCTTATGACACAAGCCCCAGCCCCAGCCCCAGCCCCAAGCAGGTGGGGGTTGGAGTCTCAGGGGACACGCGGGAGATGGGTTAGGATCTAGCCCTGCCGCTTTCTAACCAGTGCAGCCGGGCGGCCGCAGGCTCTCAGCATCCCAGGTATGAAGTGGGGGGGTCATCTCCCTCCACCTCCCTCTCCTGCCCCCAGTGGAAATGGACTAGTCGCTCTCTTGGTCCTGCGTGTCCTCCTGTCTCCCGCCCTTACCTGCCTTCAGCGAGCGAAGCCCTGAGCCTTCACGGTATCGTTGTCCTCGAGGTCCCAGCGCTGGTGAGGTGCCCGGCACTCAGCAGGTCATCAGCACACGTTTGCTGGGGGAAGGAAAAGAGGCGTGAAGGAGGGACGGGGTCCTCGGCCAGCTCTAGAGGCCATGGGAGCAGGTGTGGCCCTGCGGGGAGCCCTGCACACAGCAGACCCCCAGGACACACGTGTCCATGTGAGTTGGTTACGACCAACTGGGAAGGGTTATGACCTTCTCCTCTGATATCGAGGGTGGGGGATTTCTCTAGATCACGTGCTGGCGGTCGGCAGAGTCTCAGGATTCTCAACTCCCCTCCTCTCAGGCCGGGGGATGGGCCTGCCCTCCTGGGACCAGGGTCTTAACCAATCCCCCCTCCTTGAGGAGGCATGTTCTCCAGTGTAGTTGGGAGTGGTGGTCTCTGTTAAAGTCCGGTTCGCGCCAGCAGGAGCCAGCTGCTATTGATATTTGGATTTTAGTTTTTTTGGGGAGGTAGCAGGTATCATGGAAAGAGAGAGGACGTTGGGGCCACTAGGCCTGGATTCAAATCTCAGTTCTTTCCCTGTGAGCTGTGTGTCCTTGAGCAAGTACGTGAACCTCTCTGAGCTTCAGTTTTTTTCCTCCCCCGGGATGAAGATCACACAGGGTGCTGGGATGGTTAGAGCAGGTGGCTCAAATCTCCTTCTGCCTCCCTCTCATAGATGAGGATGCTACCAAAAACTCGGCATTTGTCCCGGAGGCCGAATCAGAAGAATGAGGACAAGTGGTTTGAAGGAGAAAGAAAGAGACATTTTATTACTTTGCTGGCAAAGGAGGAAAAATGGTAGACCTTTTCGTCTCAAAATCCAAATTTCCTGAACATTCGCAGAAATACAGAGCTTTTAAAGGATGGATTCTCAGCTTTGGGCAATTACTGTTCAAACACAGTTGATGGTTCTGATCATCCCATCTCCCGCCATGACCTCCCCCCAGGACCTCCCTTTACCAAGTTGAGGCTGAGCCCTCTCCTGTGGCATAAATAAACAGGAGACTTACCCTGCCCCCCAGCCCTCCACCAACCCCTGGCCTGAGGCAGGGATGCAGGCTTTAGTTCTCAGAAAGGAGAGGAGGGTGTTTTAAAGAGACAAAATACCTTTTCTGCTTTTTCCAGGCCATTCCCTCTGTTACAAGGACACTTGCCATTGGATTCGGGGCCCACTAAGATGGTCCAGGATGATCTTTCATCTCGAGATCCTGAGATTAATTATATCTGCACAGACAGCTCTCCCAAATGCTTTTTCACAGGTTCCAGGGATTAGGGTGTGGACATATCTTTTTTGGGGCTACCATCCAGCCTCCCCCCCCAAGAGGAGACAGATCTCGACTGCACTGTCATTTCCTTTCCATGGCATGAGTGGTGAAGTGGGCACAGGCGCTGGGTGACTGGCCTCCTGATGCTGAGTGGGGACCCTGGACGGGCAGAGGGTCGGGGAGGAGAGGCCCCCGCTAAGCTCTGAGAGGGACGGGACAGGGCGCAGGTGGGGTCAGAAAGTGTGGGCTGGGTCCTGGTGAGTGGGGCTGGGGCTGCTGGAGAAGAGAAACCCAGGGTCCAGATCCCAGCTCCGTGTGACCCCGGCACGTCCCTTACCCTCTCAGAACCACAGCTGCCGTTAACAACATGTGCCGAATCACATCTCCCATGATGCTGTTCTGAGGGTTGGTGAGATGGAACAGACTGTTATTTGTACTATTTGGTCCCCGTCTCGTTCCCAAGAAGCTGAAGGCAAACCATGTGCATGCACGGCGCTGGGGACTGTGATCGTTACCATGCCAGGGCCACCACGTGGCCCTGCAGAATGTTCCAGCCCTTCCAGAAGACCTTGGCTTCTCCTGTTCAGGCCCTGGGGGAACGTGCTGAGAGGAGAGGGGCATGACTTTGCTGCTGTGTGTGCAGCTGTCCTCTGGGCGGGGAGGGCCGTGGCATCCTATTGGGGTGACAATCCTGTGGGGCCCCAGGGAAGGCCCCTACTGTGAGTGAGGCTCAGGGTCTTTCCTGAGTGGCACCGTCCCCACGGGCAGCAGGAAATGGGCTCAGAAGACAGGCTAGGGGCTGCTTGGACCTCAATGTCCTGTGACCTTGGCGGGTGCCCTGACATCAGGGCTGAGTGGGCGTGGCTGTGCTCAGGTAGATGGTGGCGGGGACCTCATACCCCCCAGAAAGGCCGTCAGAGGCTCTGGAGAGAGGACAGGCAGAGGCGCCTGGCCATTACTGTGTGTTCCTTGGGGCATCTGAGTGAGATGGCAGAGAAGCTTTGGGTGCCTGGGCCACAGGTGGGGCCAGGCTGGTGTCCCGAGGCCCAGAGCTGCCACAGGCTCTTCCGTAGGTGGGTCTGGCCTGCCCTCAGCGGACTCTGGGCAGGTGGTTGTGGTCAGCCTCACCCTCGGGTGCCACATCCTAGTGGGGAGGTTAGACAAAGTGGGGGTAGGTGCAGTGCCCACGCCAGGTGGCCAGAACCAGGCAGGGGCAGGGAGTGCTGAGCAGTCTCCAGGTGGTCAGGAGGCCTCCCCGACGTGGGGCCGCCCTGGAGGTGAGCAGGAGAAGGGGCGTGACCAGGGCTGGTCCAGGAGCGGCGCCGGTGCTGTGTTCAAACCCACGCTGCCACTTACCCTGCAGGCTGGTGGGCTGTGTGCCTATGCCACGGAGTCGTCATCTATGCCAGGGGTCTGCGGGGGCACGGCTTTGCTGGAGCTGACCACGGGGCAGGCTTCTGCGCCAGCCTCGTGAAGCTGGCTTTTCTGTGTCCTTTTGTTATGGTAATCACAGCGCTTGCTGCCTCTAGCTGCCTCTGGGTAGACAGACATCTGAGATTACAGGTTCCGGAGCACCAGGCTTCTGGAATCTGCGTTTCTGTGCTGTTCCCGACACTCTTCTGAGGCGGGGAGGCTCATGCGGTTTCTGCCTGGCTGGGAGCCAGCTCTGGCCAGGCCCCGCCAGTTCCCACCTGCCCCTGCAGGGTAGGAGGGACGGGCAAAGGCACACCTGATGGTTTTCTGGGTGCTTCTTAATTTTAATGTTTATCCACTTCCTGCTGGGCAAAAACTGAGCAGGTATTGACCTCAGTGGAGGCTTTGGAAGCTTCTAGAAGGGCATCCAGGATTATGTTCACTTCCACGCTGGAGGTGATGCTTGTCTTTAAGAGGGGCAGGCGGGCCTTGGGCCCTCCCTCGTGTGCAAGCCCAGGTGACCTTCAAGTTCAAGAGGCTCCGAGGTGGCCTCTTACTGTGTCCCAGCTCTGGGGGTTGTGCTCCGAGGGGAGCTGAGAGGCAGAGAGGTGGGAGCCCTGTGGGTGCTGGCCTGGTGCCCACTCAGGTCCGCGGCTGCCCAGCACATGACTGGATCCTGGAAAACAGGAGGGGCCTGTGGGCTGGCTTGGTCCACCCTCCACTCTGCCAAGGAGGCTGTGGCTTGGCGAGGGGAGAGGCACCTGCCTAAATCCCCAGCAGGCAGCGGTGGGGCCAGGCCCTGAGCCTGGCTCTCCCTCCAGGGCCTCTGCTGTTTCCCAGAGCCACCTGTGCTGTCCGTGGGCCGAGGCTTCTCCCCCATCCCAAGGTTGTCCAGTTATCACATCTGCCTGCTGCCCAGCAGGCCCGGGCTCTCTTGTCCCAACAACTGAAATAAGCCCTGAGGTTTGGGACACCTTTGTGAAGCTCCCAGGCCTCGGGGACGGCAAAGGAGAAAGGAGAAGTTTGACAGGATGTGAGGACCGTCAGCCCGAGACGGCGCTCTAGAAGGCGCGTGCATGTTCCTGCCTCCCCTGCATCCCTGCAAGCTGCGGACCTGGTGCTGGCGTGTCGGGGCCTCCCTGGGCTCCGCTCTGTCTCTGCCCTCCCTTCCCCGTCTGCCCTGGCCCTGTGGTTCCTGCGCCAGCTTCTGAGGCACCCGAGCTGTGTGACGCTCCCTCTCTGCAGGTTCCCTGTTACCCAGTGGGGGAGAGAGGATTTCGGTGTCTCGTTACCTTGCACCATGTGTGTCTTCCCGGTAGACTTTGAAACCATCGTGCACCCAAACCAGAGGGCCCGAATCTGCAAGCAGCGGCCTCCGGGTGCCGAGAGCCCTGTTCCTGGAAGGGCCCGGGCGGCCACTGCCGGGTCCTGCGGGCTTCAGTTTGCCCACCCGGTCGTGCAGTCTGGGACAGGGCAGTGGGCACCGCTGTGCTGTAGAGGTATCTAAATAGACTGGCTTGCAGCCCAGAATTAAGTTTAAAGCTGCAGCTCTTGATGGTTAAAAAAAAATAACGTTTCGTAAAAGGCAGGGAGATGATTTGCTCTGTAGGCTCCTTTTCCATTTTTTTGGGTGCATTTTATTGATTTCTGCACTGAAAAAGTGCTTTCGACGGTTTAAAATAGAATCCTAGGCGAAGGTATCCCAGCTCGGGATTTCAGTGGAAATGGACGTGGCTCTTCATAAACTCACCTTAAAAACAAAACACTCAGGACCTCGCTCCCCTGGCTGGCTCAGACGCCGTTGCCCCTCCAGACTGTGGCTGTGCTCCTCCTCCCATCTGGGCTTTTGGTCTAACAACAGGCCCCGGGACAGTTGCTCACCGCTGCTTTGTCATTTGGCTCTGGGTTTTGTTCCCCTTTCTCCATTGCTGGGCAGAGAGCGACGCTGTGGAGCAGAGCCCAGAGTCACCTGTGCAGACCTCGGGGCCAAGCTGTCCCCTAGCCCAAGGTTCCTCTGCTCACGGCCACCCGGGGTCCAGCGGCCTCTGCTGGTCTCTTCCTCCTTCATCCTGCCCATTGGCCAGTGCCTGGGGTGGCCCCGGCATTGTAGGGAAACCCAGGCTGGGGGGAAGACGACCTAGAAAGGAGAAATTCCAATATGGAATTCAGGTCCCGGCCACGTCCTGCCCGTGTGCGTGGGCCAGTTGCTGGGCTCTCTGAGGCTGGGCTTCCTTTTCCATCAATCCAGCTGGTGCCCTGGGCTGCTGCTGGGGGCAGGGGGTGGCGAAAGTGAGGCCCTCGCTGGCCCGTGGCGGTGGCCTGGTGCTGGTCTGAGGGTCTGTGTCCCAGCGTTCACGTGTTGAAATCCTCCCCAGGGAGTGGTACTCGGAGGTGGGGCCTTGTGATGCGGCTCGTGGCCTTATGTGAAGAGACCCCTTCCCCATGTGAGGACACATGAGAAGGTGTTATCTGTGAACCAGAAAGTGGGCCCTCAGCAGACACCAATTCTACTGGGGCCTGGATCTTGGACTTCCAGCCTCTGAAACTGCGAGAAATAAATTTCTGTTGTTTTTAGGTCGCCAGGCCATAGTTGCTGTCGTAGCAGCCCGAACTTGGCCGTCAAGGAATCCAGTCCGCAGGTGTGGCGGAGGCCAGTATCCACGTCGCCACTGCCAGCTGCTGGTTGTTGCTCCACATCCCCAGAGATGCCCTCGGGGTCTGGTTCTAGCCTCATGTTGCTTCGAATGGCGTCTGTGTGCTCCAGGGCTGGTTTCCACTGTGGAGGCACCACCAGTGCCCCAGGGCCGTGGCCCTGCCTGAGGCTGGGCTCCCGTTGACTGGAGCAGAGGAGGGAGGAGGATTTCTCCCCTGGACACCTGGGGACTCTAGGCTGGTGCCCATGTCCAGTGACTGACCGGAACAGGTCCTGGAGGGGAGGGACGGCCAGGGCTGTGGGGAGCCGTGTGTGTGGGGCACACTGTCTGTGTTAGGGTCCTGCCTCCGGGAGGGGACCAAGCTGCTGCCTGTCAGGCGTGGGCAGAACCCACCTGGCTGAAGAGGGAGAGGCCCAGGGCTGGGGTCCATTGCAGAGAGGCAGCAAATGAGCCATAACTGGGTGCTCTCAGGGTGAGCCCCCCAAAATGCCACAGTGTGCAGAGGGCCCATGGGGGGAGGTGGAGCAGGAAAAACTTGCTCTGTGGTGGGGTTGCTGCATCCGCCAGCTGGGGCTGTTGGCGCTGGGCTGGGGCAGGCGAGGGGGGCTGAGGAGGGTGGGGGCAGGAAGGAGGGAGGCACAGGTGCGTGCGTGCACTGCGTGTGTGCACCCGTGTGCGTGCACCCACATGGGCATGCGTGCGAGGTGGTGCAGAGGGGCGGGAGGGACATGCTGACCACTGTCTGTGGCGACTCTTTTAAAAACAGGCGGTATTTATTGGCACTGCACTAAACACTGTACACACCGATCCCTTCCATTTCTCACAGTAGCCTATGAGTTAGGAGTGGAGATTACATCCCTTTGTGGGGGAGGGAACGGAGGCACAGAGAGGTAAAGGACGTTGCCCAAGGTCACGCAGCCAAAGAGTGGCGGGGCACCAGTTTCTGGCACTGCCACCCGGTTGGTGCTGAGGGAGACAGAGCCCTGCTCAGGAGCTGCAGGCCTGGGGGACCCGGCCGAGGCTGCAGCCTGCCCGGAGGAGGCCATGGTACTTCCTGGGAAGGAGACATTGTGCTGAGCCCACCAGCTGAAGCCTCCTCGGCCCTCAGTGCTGGAAGATTCTGTCCACCGGGAATGGCCTCTCAGCAGGGGGCCTCCTCACCCCACTGGTTTCCTTTCTTCGTACTTCATAGGTTACCAGAGAGTCCAATTAGGGCTCGGTCATGAGTGTCAGCAAAGAGGAAAGGGAAGATTTTGGCTGCATCGCGGACTTTATGGAGGGACAATGCCAAATCATGCCACGTCCCTGAGACATGCACTAAACAGGTTCTCCAAATCTGGCCCTGCCACCTGCTGGTCATGTGGCCTTGGCAAGCTCTGTCCCTGCTTTGACCTTTTGTTTCTTCTTCTGTAAGTTGGGTCTACTCAGCTGACCTCGTGGTTGGCATGGGCCCAGTCACATATCTGGCCCCAGTGGGCCTGTGGTGTCCTGTGCACATGTGCCTGCCTTGCCCTGTTGGCACCTCCTGGCACGGCTCACCTTGCGGTAGGGCCATGAGCTGGCGCTATCTGGGGCCCACATGTCCTGAGAACTGCAGAGGGCTTTCTGGAGGGCAGCAGGAGAGGAAGACAGATGGAAGCCCGGGGAGGACCCAACACTCTGACACTGACTTGCAGTCGGAGGTGCCATGCAAGAAGGAGCAGGGGTGGCCCTGGAGCAGAGAACAGCTTCTGCTGACACCAGCAAGGAAACAGGGGCATCAGTCCTACAACCGCAAGGACCCAACTCCGCCAACATCTGAGTGAGGCTGGGCAAAGGTTCCTCTCCAGGGCCTGAAGATAAGAGTGCCGCCAGCCACACCTGGACTTCCTCCTGTGCGACCCTGAGCAGAGAGCCCAGCCGAACCCCCATGACAAGAAAGGACTGAGTTAACAGCGGGTGTTGTTATAAGCCACTAAATATTGGGTAATTTGTCTCACAGCAGTAGAAACTAATGCAAAACCCACGTGGGGTGAAGACAGTGCGTTTGAGTTTGGATGTGCTGAGCTTGGGATGCTTGTAGGACATCTGGGTGGGGGTGTTCGAGAAGCAGTTGGACACCTGTTCATGGCACCGGCAGTGGATCTTGAGTCTCAGCTCAGAGGGTGGTCCAAGGGGGGCCAAGTGCAGGACGCCGGAAAAGCCACTCGCTGCCTAGAACCACTACTCCCCCTCCACATGAGGACGCACCATCAGAAAATTGGCCCGAGTCCTTTTCTAGCCTAAGGTGCCGCAGGGTGCCTGAACTGGTGGTCTCCATCACCGTCCTCTCCCTCTGAGTCCAGTTCCCTCAGCAGGACAGTCAGCTCTGTACGGGGTCCCTGGACACTGTCCCCAACTTGCCCATGTCTTCCTGGTCTCTCCTGGGCAGTCGGCCTTGAGGTCCACGGGGTCCCAGACTGCGGCTTTCTCTTACTCTGCACCCCATGCATGCTGGCGCACAGTAGGGACCCACACACTCTCGGCGTTGCACACTGCCGGCCCTGTGCCTTTAGAGTGTCTGTCCTCTTCTTAATCCGCAAGTGCAGAGAGTGGTGCTGTCCCGCTTGAAATTCAGGGGCCAAGTTTCTGAATTGGCTGCTTTGAGTCCCAACAGCCATTTCTAGCCACAGGAGCTTGCGCCTGCTCATGCTGGCCTGGTGCCCACATTCCAGGGGTTTCTCCCCACTCCTCTTCCACTCTTCGGCCCCTGCTATCTCTGCTTCCTTCTCTCGTTGCTTTCAACTCCGCAGCAAAATAGACCAGGCTGCCAGACCCCTGCTGCTCAGAACATGAGATTTTCTCCTTGGCGGTGGGAGGCCCGACATCTTATTAAAAACAGAGCAAATGGCGTTGGTGGGGCGGTAGCTCGAGGTACTGAGTGGTTTCTGCTTCTGGGCAGGTACGTCAGCCTCAGCGCTGGCGGGTGGCCCCTCAGCCCAGATGGAAGGGATGTGGGCTCTGCTGTCACAGGGAAGGTGTGGGCGTGGGGGCGTCGTTGAAGGCTGAGCAGGGAGAGGCGCTGTCAGCCGGTGTCTCAGGGTGGAGGGTGGGATGCGGGGGAGCGGATGGGGGCTGCCAGCCCCTGCCCAGTGCCGGCCAGGCCCAGAGAGCTGCGGCGTGGCCCGACGGGTCCCATAGCAGGCTGGATGCTGCCGCAGGCTCTGCCGCATCTGGGCGCCCAGAGATGGCTCCTCATGGGCGTGTCTCTGCACTGCAGCCAGCCTGTGGCCGGGCCTCCTCCCCACCATGGCCGGGCTCCCTGGTCCTCCCCACCTGTCTGAGCTGGAGACTCCCAGCCTCCTCCTCAGCATCCCAGCAGGGATGGGGGCCACGGAGCTGGGAGGCAACTGCGAGGTGGGGTGGAGAGAGGTCGGGGGATGGAGCTGGTGTCTGAGATGCAGGAGACTGACCCCGCCTGCCCTCCCCACTCCTCCTGGTCGGGCTCCTCACGGTGGGCCAGGTGCTACAGTGGTGGGGGGGCTCGAGGCTGCCTGAGGATGGAGCAGCTGGCTGTGCCCAGGGCCCAGGCGTGGCCTCCCCTGCTCCTGGCCAGCTGTTTGTGGCGTCTGACTCTTCCTCCACTCAACCCAGTACTTGAGCACCTCCCGTGGTCTTCTGTGATAGTCTCCTGGCACTTGTGAGTGGGGAGGGGACGGTGGCAAGGCAGCTGAGGCTGGGCGAGGAGGAAGATGTCTCTGGCCAGAGGACGAGGCAGCCTTGCCTGGTCAGCGTCAGGGCGGCGGGGGATGGAAGGGACAGCTCACTGCGCAGCAGGGCCTTGGGCGCTCAGCAATGCAGGGGTGACCTGGCATTGGCCACAGTCAGCCCAGTGCTCCTGCTGGGGCTGCCGGGGAACACACAGGAGGCTCAGTCTGACGCAGGAAAGTGGGCCCCAAAACGGAGTATGGCCTGAGGCCCAGTGTGTTCTTGGCTTTGTGCAGGAAAGAATTCAAGAGTGAGCAGATAGACTAAGGCTAAAGCAAGTTTACTGAAGTAAGAAAAGAAACGAAAGGGAGGCCGCCCGCAGACAGAGCAGCAGCTCTCAGAGCAGCAGAGAGCAGCACCTGTGAGTTTCCGGGGTCTTACGTTACACCTTCTATTTAACTTGAAGCAGAGGGAGGACTATTCATAAGATTTTAGGGGAAGGGGTGGGGAGTTCCTCCCCTTTTTAAACCATACAGGGTAAGTTCCGGGAGTCACCGTGGCGTTTGTAAACTGTCCTGTGCTGGTGGCAGCTTCTTTTGATAGCTGCTGAATCACATGCAGGTGTAGTGAGCAGCGAGCGTAATCTGGGGCCGTTTTTGCAGCCGTCTTGGCTCGAGCTGGTTTTGGAGGCTTCTCCACCACCTCCTGTGGTTCCCTATCTCAAGTGCGATTAGAATTTGAGATAATCAACAAATGTGAGTAGAGCCCATCCCGCATTTGGGATATATTATACTACATAGAGTTATTGTTTATCTGAAATTTGAAATTTCAAATTCTCATAATTTCATTTGATAA
>RJWJ010031003.1:0-19525 GCA_004363605.1 Indri indri | reverse complement strand
ATGGCACTTTCTGCACCAGAAAAAAATATAAGTTTTTAATCAACACAGATTCACATCAAGTGCATCTATAGGCAGAATCAGGTACTTTACAAAAGAAAAAAATTTGCCTAGTTCATATTAAAAAGAAGAGGCAGAACATACATGTATATTTTTGCCTCTTCCTCACGCCTTGCCAAAACAAGTTCAAAACAACCCACACGGGCACAAGTAGTGGGTGCAGCGCGGGACACGGCGCAGAGTAACAGGTGACTCAGAGTCACCAATCGGAAGGACAGAGTCACCTCACACCAGTGTCCAGAGACATGCTGGCCAAGGTGGTAGCCATTAACCACATGTGGCTACTTAAAATTGTTTCAGTTAATTAAAACCAAGTAAAATGTAAAATTCAGTTCCTAGCCACACAAGCCACAGTCCGTCTCGTGGCTGCCACGTTGGAAATGCACAGAGACCGTGCACCTCGCTGCAGGGGGTTCTACCAGGCAGCATCGGCCTGGGGGCACCTGGGGGCCCAGGGGCAGCACAGGAGCCGCCTCGCTGTGCCCTTGCTCTGCTCGCTGCCAATCTCCGCTCCCTCTCCCACCCACTCACTTGGCTTCATCCTCAGAACGAGAGCAGAATGACAATTTCAGATCTTGCTCCCAGACTCTACTTCCAAGGAAAAATACAAGGAAGGGAAGTGTCTTTTTTGAATACTTTTTAGAAATGTGCAATGTTTCTCTGGCAAAATCCTGTCTGTATTTTATTGGCCTGAACTTGGTCACATGACTACTACTAAAACAATCACTGGCAAGGAAATAGGGTTATTACTATTGGCTTGGATGCTGGAAGGTGATGGGTCAATGCCTTCAAAATTATGATAGAAAGTGATCTCCAGTCTATATTTGAAACTATTAATCAAGGTGGAAACAGTCAAAGATATTTAAGACTCGTAAGTATTCAGGAAATTTTCTTCTTTCTGAGGAAGCCACTGGCGGATGTGCTCCAACAAGACAAGAGGGCAAAGCTCGAAAGGAAATAGCACGAGATCACGGAAGCTTTATCATCTGAAGTCAAATGTAAGATTTCAAAGATCTCATTTACCAAACTCCTAATGCCTGAGTGACATTTTAATTTTTGTTTGCTCAGGTTTATAGAATAGGGTCCCTTAACAGTCCGATGTGCTGGGCAGTCAGAAAGCCATCTGTTCCCTCCCAGCCGAGTGTCCCCCAGCCACTGAGGGCTGCAGCTCCTCTAGGACCGGCCCCTCGGTGTCACTGCAACGGCAACACCTTTTGTATTCAAAAGGATTAATGGAGTATTTTGCACAGCGTAGGTTTTAAAGTTTTTTTTAAATTGAAGTAACATGAATAGGTATTACTTTTCTGGTGAAAGAAAAAGTTTAAAGTCAAAGCAACACTAGGTGCCTATCAAAACGATTTGAAAGCAGAGGCTCCAGCAGATATTTGTACACCGTGTTCACAGCAGCATTGCTCACAACAGCCAAAAGATGGAAACGATCCAGTGTCCGCTGACAGATGAATGGGCAGCTAAAGTGTGCTCCATCCACGCAGTGAAACATTACTCAGCCTTAAAAAGGAAGGAAATTCTGACTCATGCTACAACCTGGTTGAACCTTGAGGACATTATGCTACATGAAATAAGCCAGTCACAAAAGGACAAATACTGCATATGTGGCACCTGCAGGCACCAAATTCATAGAGACAGAAAGTAGATGGTGGTTGCCAGGGGCTGGGGGAGGCAGGAAGGAGAATCAATGTTCAGTGGGTGCAGTTTCAGTCTGGGAAGATGAGAAAGTTCTAGAGATGGACGGTGGTGATGGTTGCTCAATATTGTGAATGCACTTAATGCCACTGAACTGTATACTTAAAATATGTTAAAATGGTAAATTTTATTTTATATACATTTTACCACAATTTTAAAAATCATTAAAAGATCAAAGCAATGGACTCTCTGCTCTGACAGTCATTTGCCACTTAACTTCCTTAGGCCCCAGATGATTCACAGGCAAAAGGCAAGTTGGAGACAAGTAGTTTGTATTATGTATATTCTAAAGCAACGGAATCTATTTTTGTGTGTGTGAAATATGATGCACAAACCCAAAATATTGGATTGCTGCTGCCTTTGTTCTGTGCCAAGAATGGTTGGCTATGGCAGCTTCCTGTGGATCAAACAGGCCAAACTGGAGCTTCTCTGGTCAGATCTGGCCGTCAACACACCCAAGAGAGTCACTGAATGCAGCTTAAAAACCACTGAAATGCATTATTCGTCAAGGCTCCTTGACTTGTAAATATTCATCATTCCATGATTTATTCCACTCTAGAAATACAAACCTTACTCATGAATAGACAACACGCCCAAGGATGACACACAGGCAGCTCGTGCCATCCTGTAGCACTGATCATGATTATAATTAGCTGATTCTGTAACCATGTGCTTCATGTCTGGCTGCCCAAGGAAACTGAGTGTGCCGCAAGTCTCAGGCGTGTCTGTCTTTCCAACACTGTGCACACAGCAGAACTGCACTCCTGACCCTCGTGTGTGGGGCACACATCACTACTTCAAGCCAGTGGATCAGGGGTGAAGTAATGCGTCCGTTCTGGCCCAAAGCCCTGACCTGCTGGAGGAAGCCTTCCGGGCTCCCATTCTCTCCTGCCACAACTGGCCATCTCCAGACAGTGCGTCCTGGAGCGAGGACGGGGAGCAGATCCCACCCGGAGCCGGAGGTTGCCTCGCGTGCCCGAGCACGACCTTTGCTGTGTCAGGTCACTGAGGTCGGGGTGCTGGTTTCCTTCACACAGCTGAGCTATCCCTGACCAGTGACCCACTCTGTCCCCAGTGCCCAGGACACTGCACTCACCCTGATGTTTGCCCAGTGAACGAATGAATGTGTATGAGCACATAGTAATAAAATACAGTCGGGAATGGGGTCATCCAACACGCTTAATGGGAACATTATCACCATTCCGGACGGCACGGTGCACTGTTAACAGAGTCCAGGTAATCTGACCCCACCCCACCCCCAGGGCCAACCTGCCAGGAGCAGGAGCGAGTGCACCCTCGCCTTTGTCCAAAGCCTGGGCAGGAAGAGCTCTGAGGTCAAGGGTGTTCGGGCGCAGCCTACAGGAGAAGGTAACAGGGTGAGCGTCATCATTCGAAGTGAAATCCAGGGAGCCCACTCTTCAGCAGGGTCTTCCCTGATGTCAGATCTGTGACTATTTAGTTTCAGTGCCCAGACCAGTGAAAGGGGTGAGGGAGACAGTTGCCATAAGCAGGTTCCTCAAGCAGGAGCTCAACAGTTTCTAGACGTCACCGTCAGTCTGTTGGAAGAGCTATGCCGTGCTGACTCTGATCGTTTCCATCTTTTGGCTGTTGTGAGCAATGCCGCTGTGAACACGGTGTACAAATATCTGCTGGAGCCTCTGCTTTCAAATCGTTTTGATAGGCATCTAGCGTTGCTTTGACTTTAAACTTTTTCTGGGGGTATGGGCCAAACGTGGCCGAGATGGGGTGAAGGCATGTCGTGCCCTGCATGTGCCCAGGCCCAGGTTACCAACATGAGATAACAGCCCTAGCTTACACGTGCAGGCTGATCCCCGCGGCACTTCCTCCTGGGGCAGAATTAATTAAAAACCGCAAGCTAAATAAACCACCCCCAGAAGATTATCTCCCTCCATAATTGAATTGTGAACTCTGGTGCTTTCGAGTTCAACTGTCTTAAATTAATGAACCCTGTCTGGTGGGATCCTGGGCCTTCCTTAAAAGGGAAATATGGCCCCTCCTCAATGGTGGGACTTCCATGCTACTAGTCATACTATTTGCTATATTCGAATGTTCGCTTTTTTTAGAATTAAAAGTCTGCACTTCTCAGGACAATGCTCTGCATGAAGAGCGTGCCAGACTCTAGGTACGGCCATAGGTGACTGTTACATTCTTGATCATTCTGCAGAACTCTGGTTGGAATAAAGCAGACGTATTTGCAGTTTTTATCGATTCATCCTCAACCTTTGCATATTTGACAATAATCCAATCTGGGCTAAATTAAATGTGCTCAATTTAAAAATGCTAGTCATTATCATGTTCAGAATTTGCCCCTTAAGACTACCACAAGTGTCAACTCGGGCAGCAACATTCTTTTGGTGAATCATGTAATAATTTCTAGTGGGGTGAACCAAGATGAGGGGTGAACCTCACAGACTTTCAGATGAGCTGCTGATGCTTATTCCACCCTCTGTCCGCTGGAGAGTGGAAATGCAAGTATTTCCTGCTGCAGATGATGTGGTCACATTGTCACAAACAAGGACTTGACATATTCGAAAACTGAGTACATTATTGATAACCAATCACTGTTATTCAACTGGCTGATAATTAATGATCTCATGCAGATGCAGCAAGTTGACACATTCTGTTATCATCGTGACCATTTTGCTATAAGATTATCTTGGAAGTTTCACAGGATATGGCATTTTTTGAAGTTGCTGTACAGATAATTTACTTACCTTTTTTTCCTAATGGCTGAGGTGAACACTTGTTTTAAGAGTTGTTTTTTCCCCCAAACTAAAATAATTGCAGCCATACTGAGCTGCTCTTGAATCTCAAGCCTTGACCAATGTCTAGTCAGCCAGAGAACCCAGTGTGAATAGAGATCCCTCACATGGCTTCTGTTGTGGGCTGAATGTCTGTGTCCCCCAAAATCCATGTTGAAGCCCTAACCCTCGATGTGATTTGGAGATGGGGCCTTTGGGAGCTAATCAGGGTCAGATGAGGTCATGAGGGTGGGGCCCTCATAGTGGGATTGGTGGCCTTTTGAGAAGGGATTCGAGAGAGCTTGCTCCCCTCACTTTCTCCCTTTCCTTCTCCCTCCCTGTCCCCCCTCCCTCTCTCATGTGAGGACACAGCAAGAAGGTGGCCGTCTTGCAAGCCAGAAAGAGGGTCCTCACCAGAACCTGCCCATGCTGGGACTCTGGCCTCCAGAACTGTGAGAAGTAAGTTTCTGTTGTTTAAGCTCCGCCGGGCACCCTGTGATGGCAGCCTGCTCCACACAGCCCCTGCAGGCAGCTTTTCTCCTGTGCCTTCCCAGAGAGACCCTTTTGACGCAGAGACCAGACAGGAGATGGGTGCAAAGAGAGGAAGGCGTGTCGGAGCAGCACTGGGTGCTCACTGCACAGCGTCTGGGGAGGGAAGGAGCCGCATTGACAGAACTTCCCAGCAGCTCCGGGTTCTTACAATGCCCTTTAACATTCGGCCACGGGTGAACCTACCTCCGCTGCAGTGAAAGTTACACAAAGGGGCTTATAAAATAATCCTAGACAACTTCCGTTCTGGCCTACCTGGAGCTCAGGACTGGGTGACGCAAGCAGCACCTGCTGCCCACTAGAGTGTGAGCGTTCTCGTGCCTGGACAGAGCCTGCCGCAAAGTGGCCTCATGTCGCTGCCGAGCGCAGAGCCAGCACCAGCTGCTAGCATGGCGCTCCCCAAATGTCTTCATCCCTGCACGACCTTCCTGCGCCCTCCCTGAGTGCCACTAGTACATAATTAGCCTTTTCTTCAACTATTTCTCCTTATAAAATTTAAATAACTACTTTAGCTTTCAACTAAGCAATAACATTTGTGAACTCACGGGCTTGATGCACGGCTCACTCTTCTGGTTACCCGTCCACCCATCCATCACCAAAACCACCCACATGTGCTCCTGAGGCGGCCAGATTAGAAGGGTGTCGAGGTCCTTAAGAGAAAATGAGGGCCTGGCAAGAACAGGCCTCAGCAGAGCCCTGCCTCCTCTGCAAAGGCAGGTAAGGAGAACACCTGACAGCAAAGAGCCTCCTCCAGCAGCGTGGGTGTGTGTCCTGCCAGGAGGATAAGCACAGCGAAGTTCGGAACCAACCTTGACTTAAAAATCAAGTCTCCTTGACCAGACTTCTTCCCAGCCCGAGGGCAGAGCGGGCTCCACAGCACGGCCGACCACACAGATGGGGCAAAGCTTGGCAGCAGGTCGGCAGCACCCAGCTAGCGTTGCCGGATTCAGCAGACAAAATCCAGGACACCTGGTTAAATTTGAATTTCAGCAACAAAGCATTTTTTAGTGTAAGTGTGTGCCATGGGGACACAGTTGCTAAAAAATTCCTGCGTTGTTTATCTGGAGCTCAAGTTCAGTGGGCACCCTGTATGCTAACAGGCAGCCCTGCCCTGGCGCCTGACTGCACGCGGCAAACGCCACTTCCGAGAGCCTGGCTGCCGCCTGTGTCTGCACACAGGCCTCCTGCAGAGGCCACTTTCCCCAGCAATGGCAAGGCCAAGAAATGAGCCATCTACACGGCTCGCTCCAAAAAGGGGAAAATAGCGGAGGCTCCAGGCTATGTTCACATTAAACCTACGACTGTGCCATCAGCAAATTAAAATCAATTGAAATCAATTTAGCCGGGATGGAGTCTCCCTCCCCGGCTGTGGATCATCTGCTGCACTAACAGCTCCCGGCGATGAAACAGGTGCTTGTAAATTAATTAGCCTACTGAAACACACCTTAAAATGAATTTCCCAGAACTCCCTGGCAGGGAGCCATCCTGGCCCCACGAGCTGATCAGCGTCTGTAAATATTGAGATTTGATAAAGTGCGGCTGCTCTGGCAGCAGATGGCTGGGGATGGTCTGTTGACACTGCTGCGATTACTTGCGTATGAAGACTTCACTCCACGGGCCTCCTCTGGGAGCCGCTGAGGACCTGAGCCCCTGTGCAGCTATTTGCCTCCTAATTGAAAATCCTTATTCCCAGATGGAGCCGAGTGTGCCGCTGCCGGCACCGCGCTCTGTGCTGCTTGACTGTTGATACACGGGTAATTGCTTTCAGTAATGCAGGTTAAATGTGACATTTAGTGCTTAATAAAAATTATCAAGGCCAAAGCCGTTTATCATTCTTACACTTTGGGCTGTCACTTCTAAGGGGATTCTCAATTCATTTGAATTCTTAAGAAGGAGACAGGCAACCCACTGCAAAGCCACTACAAAGACGACTTGACTTGGAGATTTCTTCCTTTTCTTTTTCTCTTTCTTTTTCCTGGTACTTTTATAAAAGATTTGCTTGTTAACAAAAAAGTATCCCAAATTAACCTATCCGGCGCTTGGACGCTGTTCCTTTGTATTCAGCGGGCTGGTGAATTATCGATAATCAGCTGCCGCTGCAGACACAGAGCAGCCGAAGCAGACAGGGGCTCTGTCCTCCTGCGCAGGGCGTGGAGGGGGACGTCACCCCGTAAACTGTGTAAGGTGCACCCGAAGAGAAGGAGGCCCCGTTGGTATCACTTGGCATCAGCCACAAACATTTTAAATAGAGAAGAAGAAGTTGTTCTTTAGATCAAGAGCCTGTGGTTCCTCACCGTAATTATTTCTCGCCAACAATGGAAGCAATTTGAGAGCTGGGAGAAGCCACTTTCTAGAAATAAGGGGCCCAGGAAAGAGCCCTCCTGAGCTCACATGGGCTTTCCCGCCAGGGCTTCCAGAACTGCCAAGGAGTCTGAGGGGCAGCAAAACCCACAGAGCCTGGCCTGCTGCTTGGTGGAGGGTGGCCCGGAAGGAGCAGCCGAGCTGAGACCCCGTCTCCAGGCTGTGAGTGTCCAGCTCCCTCCAACTCCTCCCCCTAAACACCACTTCAGCCACGTCGGACTAACTCAGCCCTAGTAAGTCTGCTACACCCCCTAATATGTCCGTTACACCGCCATATGCCTGTGTGTCATACCCCCTCGAGGTCCCTGGAAGGGACGTGGCAGAGGGCAAAGGTCGGCATTCACCAGGTCAGGATGGAAATGGAGGTTAAGTCGCAGGGGGGCTCAGCAATGCGAAGCTAACATTGGTTTGCTTAGTTTTTTAAGCAGTGTTTTTCTGCTTAGATTTTTTAAAAAAGTGACACATATTATTCATTGCATAAAATTTTAAAAGTTCCAAAAGTACAAAGAGGAAAATAAAATCACTCAAAATTGTGTCATCTGCAAATAACTTTTGCTGTGTGTACTTTCTGCTCTTTCTCTGGGTGGTGGATGGCGGGGAGGGAGGACTGAATTATCACTTGAGATACAGCGTAAACCATTTAGCCACTGCCAGTTTTGTTGTTGTGTGTTGTTCCTTGTTGTTTAACTTTGTTGTATACATGTTTTCATGCCATGTTATAGTCTAAACAATAATTTCTAATGGCTGAGCGGAATATGGCATTTTATGGATTTGTCCTAACTGTCACGTTTTAAATTCAACATTTAGGCTGTTTTAATTTGTTAACAATAATAAATAACACTGGATACATTACTATATAAATCTTGTTCCTATTCTCACCTCTTTTTTTACCGTATATTCCAAGACAAGAAATTGTCACATCCAAAGGGAACATATTTATATTTTGTAAGACCTTTAAGGCCAAATTACACTCCAAACATTGGTAGCAGCCTTCCCTCCTCTTGCTGATGGAGGACTGCGTCCATTCCTCTTCCTTCCCTGTGCTGGGAATGGTCATATTTTTGCTTTGCCAATTCATGGATAAGAAATGACATCTCATTTTAATTAGTGTTTCTTTCACTACTAGAGAAGTTGAGCATCATAAGGGATTTGCTAGCTATCTGTATTCCTGCTTTTCTGCATTGTTTTTGTATTGGGTCATACATGCCATGGCCGACATATTCATTGCTAATAATTTTACCTAGTTTGTCATTTTAGGTTAATTTGTATGTATTTTGAGAAGACACAGAAACATTCCTTTTTTTGTTATTGCCAAATCTATCAAACCTACTTTATGTTTACTACCTTTAGTGTGGAAAAAAGCCTCCACACCTCAAAATTATATAAACATCCATCTGTATTTTTTTCTCACTGTATGATTTAACTTTTTTACATTTATTCTTTAACCCATTATAGTTTGTATATGATATATGGAGTTAGGTAATTAACTTTTTTTACACCAAATAGTTAACCAATTACTTTGGTATCCTATATAGAATAATTCTCTTCCTCAATGATTGCAATATTATATTTATCATATACTAACTATACATTTGTCATATACTAACTAAACATTTGGGTCCATTTGGGAGTTTTCCTTTCTGGTCCATTGATATATCCATTTCTTCTTATAGCAACACAACATTACCTTAATTATTATAGCTTTATAACATGTTTGAATATCTGCTGTTATTTAGTGGGTTTTCATAAGTTTTTTGGTTTTTATTACCAGTTAATTACACACAAAATTTGGATAATTTTGTCATGTTCCAAGTGAAGGCCCACTGCACTTTTAATAGGAATCACCTTAAACCTTCTATTAACCATAAATCACCTTAGGGAAGTTTGGCCTTTATAGTATTGAGTTTTTACCACTGAGCTGGGTATGTTTCTCCAATTCTTTTTTCTTCCTTTTGTCTTGTGGTGGAGTTCATTGTTTTCTGTGGTTAGATCACATGCAGGTTTGTCGAGTTAATTCTTAGGTAAACTTCTCGGCTGTTGCTGTATGAGTGGAATACTTTCTCAATTATGATTTCTATCGTTGGTGTACAAGAAAGCTATTCATCTTTGAACACTTATTTTGTGACCAGCCACCTCCCTCTACTCTGTTACTATTCTAAGAGCTTTGCAGCTGATTTTCTTGGGTTTGCTAGAGAGGCAGTCTTACTCTTAAAGGAACGATGTTGTCTTCTCTTTTCTGAAAACGTGTTCCTTTCATATTTCGATCCTGGTTCATTGGTTGGAACCTCTAGAACAAAGTCAACAATCATGGCGTGGGGGACTGCCAAGTGTGTTATCACATAAAGGGGGGTTGTGCGATTGTGTTGCATTTCAACAATGCAATGACGCTGGCTGGGTTTTAAATGATGTGATTTTTCCTGTTGATGGGTAATTTTTCTATTCCAAGTGTACTAAGAGATGTTTGTCTCTCTTTTTAAATGAGGGGTAGATGCTGAATGGTTCACATACTTTCTCAGGCACTAGGTCTGTTGTTCTAGTCTACTCTCCCTTAGAGCCAATCTAGTCATCCTATTATTAGCCCAATTGCACTCAAAGGCAGGGAGTAAATGGCCTGAGGTCACCAAACCTGTAAGGGCAGAGCGAGATTTGAACCCAGGTGTGTACCTGCAAAACACTTTCCATGTTATCTCCATGCCTCTCACCCAAAGCTTTTTTTATAGCACACCCACATTTCTGACTCTAATCATTCATTCAGTGGTTTGCTCGCTCATCAAGTATTCTGTTTTCTTCATTTGTCTACATTTTTTTTATTTATTGCAAAAACAGAAACATCAGCCCTAGTTTCACAATCTTCCAGAAACCTTCCTGTCCCAGATCTGGGCTTCTCTGTATGCCCAGCACAGCCCGTGCATGCTCCTAAACTCCTGCTCACCGTACTTGTTTCCAAACAGGGCTCCAGGGCACAGGCCTCCCGGTGTGTCCCCTCCCACCCTGGACCTGGGCTGGACATGTGAGTACCAGGAACCAGTAGAACGTGGCAGGACAACATTGCCAGATTCAGGCCTAGGCCCTAAGAGGATCCACATCTTCTACTGACTTCTTAGAACAATGCCTTTGGGGACATGGTGCACCGTCAGGCAGGGTGGGAGGGAGAGGCTGCACACGTGGTCCCTTTTCTGCGTTCCTCTGCCACTAACTTCCCCTCTCTCTTCCCTTTTCTCTCAGTTTTTACTTTGCCAGCGTTTCCTTTCTCTTACAAAGGCTGAGCCCAAATTCAGTAAAAGCTGATATTAATAGTCCCATGGCAGGGCTCTGGGGACACCAGAGCACCCTGGAGGGACATAGACACAACCTCACCCTCACCCGTGTGGGGCGGGACAGGGCTTGGCCTGGACAGGAGGGGCCACACGGCAGCTGCTCAGGAGTGGGGGGCCTGGCTGGACTGTCACAGACACCAGCGATGGCCCAGGCTATGTGAGGGCCTGGCTCCCAGTTCAAACAGAAACCCATCCCATGTTTTAATTCACATGTTTTTCTTAGTCTGTGGAAATTGCTATTTCGACACACAAATTCTTAAAGATGCCCTTGATCCGAGGCCCACAGGACGGGATCTGAGCTGAGTCCATCTATAGCTATTCACTTAGGACCAACGCTAAACAGGAGCTCATTTCACAACTTGTCACACTAAAGCCAGGATCGGAGCTGACACAAACCTTTGTCCACTGAGCCATCGGCAGCCAATACTTCTGTCCGCTTCTGCAGCCTGTTCATCCAGCCTGCTTAGACTATAACCATGTCCAACACGCGGACCCTGAGATCGACTGCGGGGTCAGCTCACAGCACTGTCACAGGATCGAGTGGGCTCACCAAACGCTGGCAAAGCCTCTATCACCTACAGATGCCAGCAACTATTGTCAGCTGCCTTTCCCCTTGTTTCCAACGACATGACACAGCTCTCCGTGCTCAGAGGCACGTAGGAAATATTAAGGTCCGTGCAGAGGAAGTGCCCTGAGCAAAAGCCCACGATAGGATGCGCAGTGTGTGACGGTGACTGCCCTGCTAAGTGGCACCTGCCCCTGGGGCTGTCTCCTCCTCTGGCGACCAGCAGTGTTTGGGGTCCTCGGTGGAATACCCAATCCTGAGAACCCGGTGCCCTGCGGCTCTGCAGGCCCTGCGTCTGGGGCTTGCCTGGCAACCCAATAATGGCTTGGCAGTCACCAGCTCTTCCAGTCCATGGGAGAGTTGTCAGATTCCAAATTTTGAGTAATGAAAAGTGTGATATTTATCACAAACTGATATGAAGTTGGGAAGTGTGTGGAGAAGGGGACAGATGACATTTTAGACATGATCTCTCTGCACCCTGACATAGGAGTGCCCCAGGTGCTGGTCTACACTGAAGAGATGGTCACAGAATTCTAGAATTTCGGAGCTGCTGGGGCAGAGGGCGAGGGAGGGAAACCGAGCAGGACGGACCCTTGCACTACGTGCGAGTCACGCTGACATTCAGCCACCAAGCCTTGGAGACGGTGGTGCCAGCTGTGGAGATACGAAATACCCCACGTCCTGGGTGGCCCCCGCTGCCCTGGCATCCCACAAGCCCTGAAAAAGGTTGAACACTGGCTGGCGGGAGGTTTCCTGGCAATGCCGCTGTGTCATGGCTGATGTTTGTCTTGCCTGGCCAGGTTCATGTCATACCGGCTACTAAATATCTTGAATTTTACCCCTGAAAGCAGCCCCACGTGAGTGACCTGAGGAAGCCTCCCTACAAAACGACCTACACGTTCCGAGAGCCACAGGAGGCTCTGCACTGACCAGCTCCCTGGGAGTGTGCCCTGCCGGCCATCAGGACGACGGGACCCCGTTCGCAGACGTCGGATTAGAAGGAGAAGCAAGAAGCACGAACGATTCCACAACAAGGCTAGGAAATGGAGATCAAGTTGGTTCCTGGGTTAAATGTTAAGATGACCTTGAACACAGCCAGGCTGCGCAGCTGCTCTGGGCCCCAGCGCCCACGCGGCCCTGCTTAATTCGCATAACTCCGGGGAGCACTTTCTGACCGACTTCGAGAATTCACTTCATAGAAATGACTGCAAATCTTTCCACCTCACTGCACGTCTTCTTCCAAACCACACATACCCCTCAGGACACATACCCCAGCCGTGTGTGGGGCCACCGCGGCCCGGGTGCAGGTGAAGGCCCTTCCCCAACAGCCCCACCCAACCCTGGATGGAGCGTCCCTCGTTCAGTAACATCCTGGGACACACAGCCCTCTTCTCTTCCACGTCAGGGACCCGTGGCTTTCCCGGGCCGACCACTGACAGGTGCTGCAAAGGTCTGTGACACATGAGCATTTCAAATGTTGCTGGGGCTCAACATCATACTATGGGCTGGGAGACAATTTGCTGGCCAGGGCTTCAGCACAGCCAAGAATCTGCCCATCACGGCCACCAGAAACGTGACGAAGGGTCTGCGGGGACCACCTACAGCTTTTCGCTTAAACTTACCGTGTCCTGTTGGGGGGCGTAGAATGCTCTCCCTATTTCTGGTGCTCACTAGCCTTTTTGAGAATCTGATAAACACTAGATCCTTGCTCCCCCCACAAAATAAAAAGTCTATAAGGGTATAACTCAATATTTTGCATGCAGCTTTTAGGGTGTTAGAAGAATTTCTGAAAACTATGCTGTTCAAAAGCCCCTGCTATTGGAACATTCAGCATGATAGGCAGCTGAGTCGTGAGGGGCTGTGGGGGGCTTCTGCGTGCCTCTCAGTGCACACTCAGCTGCCCAGCCAGACAGGGGTCTCGCCAGGACTGGCATCAGCTCTTCTTCCTGACCCGTGTCTGTGCCGCCTACAGAACGGATGTAATGTAGATGTAGGTGCCATAGGTAGAAATAGCTGTGGCGGCAAAGAAGAAAACTCTCACTGAGCAGCACCAAACACAGCTCTGGGTTTACAGTAGCATGTGAAGATTTCCTTTTTGACTTCTTGTCTCAAATTTGATGTCTGCATTTTTCCTAAATGATCAAGCAAATGCAATAAGAGATTGCTTGCAGGATACTCTCTTTTCAACAATTTATCCCCTTTTCTCTCACCACCCTTTTTGCAGGAATACTGTATATCAGCAACCCCTCTGGGGAAAATAACTTTGAAAAATTGTACAGTGGATGCTAAATGACTTAATGCATAATAAAATGGCTTGTGCTTCTGAGACTGCTATTTAAAGACCAGCTTGGCATTTTATGTAAAATGAATATGAGTTTTTATGCAATCCTGGGACCTCGCCCAGCTTTTCTGCCAAATCTGCTATTTATGGTGGTATACGTCTTCAGAGGCAGGTAGGAGCCACTTCTGAGATGCACAAGACGACTTTGGAGACAGACGATCCCTTTAGTCACCCCCAAATTTGGGGTTAAAAAAAAGAAAGTGTATCTTAAACTCCAAAGGGTAACACAAAATTTAAGATGAAATTGTAAAAGAGAATCCTGTGTGTTTGCACGCATTGAAAACTGGGCTAGAACTCCAAGCTGGAGAACACTTGGGAGCTCAGTGCATCTGCTGGCACCATCCCGGATGCCACCCTGAACCGTCCTGCATGTGGACATTTCCTGCTCCGTGGTCGCCCCATGGCCCCAACACAACTCCTGTGTGGCCCACACCTCTGCCCTTCTCCCTCTGCTACCACCAGTTTTCGAAGCCAGGCCCTCAAGACCCTGACTGCTCAGCATGGGTGACATTTCCAACAATTCCTTGTTGTTGGAGGCTGCCGTGCGCATTGCAGGGTTCGTAGTGACACCCCTGGAGTCTACCAACCAGACACTCAGCACCTCTGAGTGTCTCATCACAAGTATCTCTCCAGGGTCAAAATCCTAGGCAAGGATCCTTCCCACTGTTTCCTGGTGTTTCCCCACAATCTTTGGGATTCCTTGGCCTGTGGATACATCACTCCCCTCTCTGCCTTCATGTCACGTGGCCATCGTCCCTGTGTGTCTGCACCCAAATTCCCTCTTCTTCAGGATGCCAGTTAGTTGGACCACGACCTGCTCTATTTCAGTGTGGTCCCATCTTAACTTGATTACCTGCGCAGAGTTTTGTGAAGTTCTTGCTTTAAGTTGTGTGCAGGATGCGTGTGTGTACTGAGCACTACTTTAAAATCTCTTTCTCTTTGGGATTTGGTCACAAAGCTGTAAAACTGTCATTCTGGTGGGATGGGGAATGGAGCATGTTCAGGCCCCCATGACAAGGAAGCTTTCAGCCTCACCTACTGGGTAATAGAAACTGAGGTAGGGTCTGGATCTCTGTCATTCTTGTACCCCAGGGTTTAGTCCTGGGCTACCATGCCAGGCTCCATGATAGCTGAGTTGGGGAAGTCAGCAATTATCCACTGAGCACATGCCTAGAATCATGGAAAATGCCAAGATGTGAACTTGGTTCCTAACCCTACTGTGTAGTTGAGGAAAATTAAGTCAATTCGATTAAAACAGTCAGAGAAAGGCCGCGCGCGGTGGCTCACGCCTGTAATCCTAGCACTCTGGGAGGCCGAGGTGGGCGGATAGTCCTGAGCTCAGGAGTTCGAGACCAGCCTGAGCAAGAGCGAGACCCCGTCTCTACCAAAAATACAAAGAAATTAATTGGACAGCTAAAAATATACATAGAAAAAATTAGCCGGGCATGGTGGCGCATGCCTGTAGTCCCAGCTACTCGGGAGGCTGAGGCAGGAGGATTGCTCGAGCCCGGGAGTTTGAGGTTGCTGTGAGCTAGGCTGATGCCACGGCACTCGCCCCAGGCAAGAGAGTGAAACTCTGTCTCAAAAAAATAAAAAATAAAAAATAAAAAAAAATAAAACAGTCAGAGAACAAGTAACAGCAGACTAAGCCCACATAGAAGTTCTGGGGCAGGGACAGTCAAGGGGTCGCACTGCATGGAGAAGGCTGGGCTGGCACAGGCCTTGAGGATGAGTCAGGTTTGAGAAGGCCCTTCCTCACCTGCCTGCTTCCTGCTGGACCTTGAGGTGTCTGAGTGCAGGGCTGTTGTCCTGGAGTGTGGCTGGGTCTTTTGTTCCCCACTTTGTGCCACACAGTGGTGGTCACAGAAGCACAATGAATGAAGACATGCGCAAAGGAGGTTAAGTTCAGAAAAAGGATCTGGGTTTGCAGAAGCAAAGCGGGAGGGGGCAGAGAGAGACAACACAGTGCCAAGCTCTGCAGACAGCAGAGGGAGGGGGGAGGAAAAGTGAGGCGAGAAGACAGAGGAGAAAAGGGCAGGCTGAGCTCAGAGATGCGTGGACCACGCCCCCCACCCCACCCCGCCTGCAAAATGCCAGCTCTGGAGCACCTAGAAACAGGCCTGAAGGAAACAGCAAATTCAGTGCCTCCCCCACCTACTGTAGGCTTTTAAAAAAGCGACACTCCTAAAGCATTTTGCATTTCTAAACATGCACATCTGCAAACTGCATGTATGCTCCCTGAACCATTTAGCAGAGGGAAGCTCAGAGGGAATTTTCCTAAATAGAAAATGGAGCTGGTAACTGATCTTTCGAAATGGCCAAACCAGGTGTTATTGGAAATATTGTCCTAAAAATAATAAAGGAGCATTTGCCAGTGTAGATGTTAATAAATATGACATGAAAAAGGGGGTTCTGTGCCCCATGACTTTGGAAATCACTACACTTAACAAAGCCAGGCAGGTCTTCACTACTAAACTTCCTAGAATCGCTGATAAGCTGAAGATCACGTGACTCACCAAGGGGAAGCTGGACTGTGCACCATTTAACACCATTTAATGAATTTATTTGCCCTCAAAACTCTTTTTATACAGCACTAATTAGCTATACAAGAATGTTCCTCAGAACAGAGTCTCGAAAATGCCTTTATCAACAAACCATAAGAAAAAACCTTGAAATTGAATTAAGTTCATCAGGAATAACAATGACCAGAGTGAGTATATTTGCCTACTCATCAAGACTTTCCCAAAATTAGATTAAATCTATAAATTACTTTACTGCTAAAGTGCAGAAACAAAAAACAGAAAAACATCCCTCATTCCCCCTTTCTTCCAGATTTTCTAATGCCTCTGAACAAATGATTCTTGAATTTCAGACAGAGCAGGTGTCTTCTCTCTGGTCCCAGCACAATGGCCAAGTTGGCAATAACATCCAAGACTCTTGAGGAAGAAGAAAGAAAAGGAAGATTGGCTTCGAGCACTCTGGTGACACAGACCCCGTAATAACCCATTGAGGAGAGCGCCATGCGAAATAAACAGCGGCCTTTGGGCCAGACAGACTCTGCGAGCAGATGCTGAGGGCAGGATTGTCTGCTTGACACAGAGGTGGCATTCGCCTTCCCGAGACAACACTCCCCCATGGCTAAAACTGTTCCCTGCGGGCACGGTTGCTGAGATTCCCATCAGGGAACACTTTCAGACAGGGACAGCTGGAAAGATCCCATTACAAACTCCCTGTGCAAGAACGAAAAGCAGGAATCTGCTGGGCGAGTGCACACATGGCAGAGAGCAAGCCAAGGGCCTTTCCGTGGCCCGGCTCTGTCTCGTGATACTCGTGCATGGCTCAGCTTCCCAAATTTCGTCGCAGAGGAAGCAGAGATGACAAATCTGTCCTACCTACCTGTGCGGGTTCTTGTGAGAAGAGCAAGCAAGGTCATGTGTATAAGAACAATCCGAATAGTGCTGAGCGCTATAAGAATGTAAATAAGCCGCCCACTTTAATCTGACAGCTGACAGGTGACTGAACCCGGCTGCCGGCAGGTGTCAACGGCAACACACACCCACGGGAACGGAACACCAGGAAACGAGGTCATGGATGCAGGTCAGGGCCGGGCTCCCCAGGTTCAAACTCTGGCTCTTCTGTATTTCATCTCTTTGGGCCTCTGTTTTATCTTCTGTAAAATGGGATTGTTATGTGATGAAATGACTTGATACATAGAAAGTGCTTAGAAAAACTCCTAGAATAGAGCGAACACCCAAGAGCTGTTAATGTTTAATGATTGTCTTCCATATTTACAAGTTCTGTCCAGAAGTATCCAGCCATGTACTATGGAAAATAGAGACATTCACTGAAGACAATACAAGATACAAGAAACATTGTACATAGGACAATGACGCCTCAGTCCCCTTCAAAGTAGGCACCTTGGGGACCTCGCACAGTTCTCCCAGCGTCTCTTGCCCCGCACACGTTCAACATTCTCAGGGGTTCTGCTTGTCACAGGCCTTCCAGAACATGACTCACTTTCTACAAATTCTCACCCATGTTTGAAGCATTTGTGCCACACTTATTTGCACTGCACTCATGGCATCGTCCCCAAAAGCCTCCTGAATCATCTGAGTAGTTTCCACACAGAAATGTTCAAGCTTAACGCAAAATTCGATGCAGATTCATTGCTCTACTGGCTCAGACCCCCATGGCTCCCCACTCTGCCTCCGCCTCGCCGCTCGCCCGTCGGGACCAGGCCTGGCCCGGGCTGCCCTGCTGCCGCCATGCCGCCCCCACACCCCGGGCTGGGCCTGAAAAGCCTGGCTGAGCCCCCACATTCAGAGGCCAGAGCGCGTGAGTGCTGCATGTCCTCACTTCACCGGCACCTGGACCTTTTATTTGTGCGTCTACCACTGTGGTCATTGCGTCAACCACGCCGTGCAGCCTGGGCCGGCGACTCGCGGGGGAGCATCGCCGGATCCCGTTCTGAGTTCTGGGTGCCTCGGGCAGCACCAGGGACACTGCAGGTCCAGGAAAAGGGAAGGGAGGAGACAGGATTTCTTCTCTCTTTTGATGGTAGAAGAAGGAAGTGAGAGGAATTGAATTATCCGACAAGCAGAGCGACCCTCCCAGCTCCTGGCTGCCACGCCTCCCACGCGCGCCTCTCCGCTCCCCTTGCTGTCGTATTTGCAGGCCGCCTTCGCGCCATCCACACACGAAAGTGAAAACGCAGACTGGGAGGCTGAAGAGCCCACTATTTACTGACAACTAGAATTCACAGACCCAAACAGCCTACGTCTCGATAATTACAGGAGATACACTATAAAGACCTCGTATGCTTTGAAAGAAAAATGAATCAAAAGAAGCAGTTTTAAGTTAAAAATATCCACTGCTACATATAAGAGTAAAATCAAAGGCAATTTTGTAATGAATCAGGCAGCTTACATTTTTGCCACTTTATTGCGAAGTCTTATTTAAAATACTGATTTAGGTCATAAACTGAATACTTATGTATTTCTTAGAACAGACAAAACTTGAATGATAAGGTCAATGAGAACAGAGAACAAATGCTCGAAACTATAAATAAAACCTAGAGGAAAACAGTATATGCATATTATATAGCCTACGCAACCACAGTCACGCGTCTCTCAGTGACGGGATGTGTTCTCAGGAATGCACTGTTGGGCAACTTCGTCATTGTGTGAACATCCCAGAGAGCACTTACACAAACCTAGATGCTACAGCCTACTGCACACCTGGGCTATGCGGCATGGCCTTCTGCTCCTGGGCTACAGACGTCCACAGCACTTCCCGTACTGAATACTGTAGGCAATTGTAACGCAATGGACAGTGTTTGTGTATCCGCACACAGCTGAACACAGAAAAGATAACGTGTTGTGCTACAACATTGCAATGGCTAAGACCCCACTAGATGATGGGGATTTTCAGCTCCAGTGTAATCGTATGGGACCACGGTCATATGTGTGGTCTGTCAGCGGCCGAAACGTCATTACACAGCCCATGACTGTACATACAGACGTGGGCCGTGTAATGACAGAGGGACAGAGGAAAGAATTGAGCAAAGTTGTGAGAAAGACCTAAAAATAAATTAAATCCCAGAGATAGTGTCCTGCCAACTCATACCTGGGCAGATTCCAGGTTCTAGAGAGAGGTGGGCAAACGTGCGACATCAGCAAGGGGTGAGAACTGCCCAATACACGTTGCAGGTTACACTAACTCAGTGGGCCTCGGCCAAGTCAGATCCAGTGTTCTTTTTATGTCATAATTTTTATCATTTCCTGTTCTATATTGAAAAATAACCACAAAATCTACCCATAGACATAGTTTTTTTTTTGTTTTTGTTTTCTTTTTTTTTTTTTTTTTTTTT